>CAEGAF010082613.1:0-18193 GCA_903067075.1 Micropoecilia bifurca | reverse complement strand
CTCAATACAATCAGTTTCAGTTCACTTGAAAAGAAATTCACTGACATTCAATCTGTCCCACTGATTATAAGACTGTATAAATCACGTGAAATCACTACAAAGTCCAGTAAAGGGTTTAACTGGAGCACATTTTTAAAGAATTTCTTCAAAACAGAATTCTTGTTTTTTTTAATATTTGCAGGTTTTAATATTTAAAGCCTTTTCAACTGAAGGGTAAACACCCATGCAGTCAGAGCAGCACAGCTTCATCTGTTAAAAATATATTATGGATCCAGAGGGGTTGTAGTTGTTTTAATTTGTGCCTCACAACATAAATGGCTCAAAATTCTAAATTATTACTTTGACTGGAGGATAAATGTCTGTAAGTAAACCTGAATTATTTAAGGTCTCTAACAGTTTGATATTAAAATATAAACTGCAGAAGAGTTTAAACTGATATGATTGAATGATAAGTAAAAAAAGACAAAGAAAATAATTTGAAATGCTGAGATCTCTTCATTCACAAAACTCCATCCTGGTAAATTAAAAAGTTCAATATCTTTACTGGAGCCTTATTGTTTATAGCATCACTAATGAAGAGGATGCTATAAATAAATGGGGTATAAAACTACCTTCCTACCTGGAAAACATCCCTGCTGTTAAAACATGCCTTAAGCTATTCATTGTTGTTTAATTTTCCATTCCTAATGATTGCTTAACCATCCAGGGTTGAAACTTCAGTGTCTTATACATATTTTTATTTAACCCTCAGATGGTTAAATAATTGTACAGTAAAATCAGTAGTGGGAAAACCGCTAATACGCTAATCGCATAGCTAATTTTTCATTTAGTGTGCTAACCTTTTAGCCAACCTAGCTTCCCCTAAATTCATTTTTCAATAAGTTCTTAATTGTTACGTTACTTGGCTGTTTTGTAAACTTTCAGTCGAATGAAGTTTGACATCTGTGTTAAAGCTTTGGCTAACTATAAAAAAATCTTCAACTTTATGTTCATGTTCTTGTTTTGAAGTGGGTAAAGGCTATTTGCGCAGTTGTTCCGTTTTCTCTCCACATGTTTGTGTTCTCTTTTCCTCAATGACTTTATTTTAAACAAACAAAACCAAAGTGGAACAAAATAAAACACTGGCAGTAACAAAAAAAGACAAACACAATTCAATATTGTGTTTATTCAATTAAATAATGTCAATTAAATTGGTGCTTGACTTCTGCGTCTCGTCATGCGAAATGTGGGCCCTCGGTACACTCGACACTCTTGCACTGTGGCTTAGGTGGGGATGCACTTATACCGTTGCCTTTCTACAATAATATTAGAGTTGCAGAAAGACAATCCTGGAGTATCAGCACTTACTTCAAAACTTAAGGCAGATACAAACTTCTGCATTAATTGTATTAAAAAAAATTATATTTCAACAAAATTGCCAGCTAGTTTCTGTACATAAAGTCCTAAATGCTTATAATAATGATGTTATATCAAAAATATGATTCCCTTATGTTATTCTTGCACTAAACAGGCAAATGGTATTGTCTCTTGTTTTGTGTGTCAGCAAAATGCAATAATTGCAAGTAAAATAATCAGTTAATGGCTTATATGCCTTAGCAAGTAATGTTAATGTTAGCACCTTGATATAATTTTCTTTTGTTGATCACTATTTGTTTACAAATATTACAGATAAAACAGTGGGGGAGCATTATGCCTTTGTAAAGAGCAATACAAATAAACACACTGTAATTAAGAGAAACAAATCTAAACATTACATTACGCAGCAGGGATAACATAAATGTGAACTCCAACAGCAACCGAAGTCTGATCACTGTGACATTTCCACGCGTTTTCACTCAGTGAGCTTATTACTGTCTGCCTCCCTGAAGGCAAAAAAAAAAAACCCTAAAGGGAAAACACTCTCCAGATCTCATTCACTTTCTCTCGCCGACCAACTTGCTCCTTCCTTTCTTCTAAATAAATGTTACCATCTTAGGTTTCAACCTTAATATTTTACTCAGCAAAGTAATGGAGCTCAGTCAACAGCAGAAAAGACTAAAATTGCTGATGCTGTTGGTTCTGTGCTGCTGCTGTCTCCCCTGCTTGAAATGAGCCTGTTTCCATCTGCTGAAAGAATTTTTTTTCCTCCTGGAAATGTTGAAATGGCTCTGTGGGGTTGGAAAAACAAACTAAAATTATTGTATGTGACTGGCTAATGTTACTGGTCTGGATGGAGACTTTAGAGGGTTTCTGCTGCTAAACAGTAGCTGACTGTGAAAAACGGGCCACCGTGCTGGGCTCCCCAAAGACAATGTACACCTAACGTTAACCGGCCAGAACACGCGATAATACACCTCTAAGCCTCAATTAAATCAGCCTGAGCTCCTCTTTAACACCGTGGCCTGACAATCAGAGAGATAAACGCAAACATGTGAAGAATGTGAGGATCTACACATGAGAATCTATTTCCCAGACATGTTTTCCGTGAAGAGGCAGACTGAGTTGCAGGAATTATGGATCTGAGTCATGTTGTGCTTTTCCATGGAAGCAATATGGGAGAAAAGAAAGTCACAAAGGAGTGCCTATTTTTTTCCTCTTTCGTTACATCACAGCCACCATTCTAACAGTAAGGAAACAATATTAGTTGAAACATGCCAATTAATGCCTAGATCTGATATATGTTTGTTATTAATCTTTAATCTTTGCCAAGAGTGGGAAATGAAATCCAAATGGTATTTCTTTCATATAATCCTAAGAGAATTGCTGTATAATCATAGATTCCTGATTTTATGTCTGCAACAATTTTCATGTGTGTTGCAGATGTTCTGTCCATGTAAATGACATAAAGCCCAATTGGGTTTACCTGGTTAAATAAAGGAAATTAAATTATGGTTCAGACCAACAATCATCAGAATCTCAAGCAAAAATACACGGCAGAGCTGACAGAGCGCAGCTAGAATGTTTTACCATATCAACCAGCCCAAAATAAGTTATTTAACCTCTTAGCTGTCATGAGGACACTGGCATCCTCATGGAACCATTTTCTGATAATTCACTGTTTATTGTGGTGACAAACAAAAATAAAGCTATGGATCTTTTTTCTTTCAATGTCATTGCAGGACCTGCAGTTCAGCTTACCTGTCTGCCATCCTGTCCCACGTTGGTCTGACCTCTCACTACCATCCTGATGTCATCATCAAGACGCCTGTTAAACGTAGAGCAAAACGTTTGGTAAATGACACTGAGCAATCAATCTGCAAGTATGAACTATATATGCATTGGAGTATAAAGTAGATTGGAGATTGCCTGATCTATATTAAAACAATCAACTCTTTAGGATCAGTGAACACACCATACATAAAAGCTATCGGGTAGCGCTGACAATAATTCTTCTCAGAGCAGAAGTTGTTCCAGGGGAGAAATAACTCAGTTTCCCAGTATCAGCGAGATGGGTAAAAATAAAATCAGAAAAGTGCGTAAGAAGCTTCTAGAAAGGAAACATGGAGGAATGTCAACTACGACAACAGTAGGAAACAAGAAGTTTTAAGTGTTGCAGAATTAGACTTAAGAGTTCAATTCTGTTGCCTATGGAACATAATAGATGAGAAAATGTTGGTATTCAAGGTAAAGGCCAACTTACACTAAAGGAAATAGACACCAGTTAGTGTAAGAAATGCCAACATTGCTAATTTGAGGACACAAAAGAAAGTTTAAAATATGGCCTGCATAATCATTTTGTCACTGTTCTGAATAAACAGTGAAATCCTGTTCAATTGCAGGGCTGTGTGACACTTTCCATCTAATGCACACAAAGAGTGATGTCACTAAATATAAATATTTACTGTGCAATCACAGTGATGCTCCTTGAGGCTCCTGTATAATTATCCATAGATGAATTCAAGAAGAAACAATTTAAGCAATAACAAAGGATCAGAGATTATTTCCCTAAAACATTGGATAGGACTCCACTGTTCTGAAATAATCTTGTAGAAACATGTGAACAAAATTTTTAAAAAATAAGGGTAGTGAGGTACAATAGTTTCTTGTAAATTATTGTTTTAACTTTATCCAATACCTGAAGGATTTTACTGCATTTGAAGACTTTACTTGATGAAGACAGAGAGAACTGTAACTTTGGACCAATTTTGAGAAAATTGTTGCTTTATTGTACTATGAACATTTTATGGTCAAGAAAGTACAGTTTTACACAAAAAAGTAGAAAAAAATATTGCTATTTATAGTTCTTAAAAAGTTAAAACATAAAACTTACCGTATCTTTAGCCGAATTTTGTTTACAACATCATCGATATTCGCCAGAGACTAATGGGGATAAAGCAAAGACAGGATGAAATAATCACCCACTCACTGTAAGAGCATCATGTTTCACTTCATTATTTATTATTGGTAGAAAAGTTTTTCTTCAGTATTTCCACTATGAATTTTCAATGATTACTTCATCTTGAAAAAATGCTTTCTTTGATTAATCTCTTACAATAACATTAAAAAGAACCAATTGCTTTACATTACTTTTTACTAATTATTGTACTCTACATATAATAGGTAAGTGAACAGCTAAGATAAACACACTTGATGCACACACACACTAAATGTCTATTTAAGCTACAGTATATAAACATGAAACATAAGATGACTAAGATGAAAGGTGAATTCAGCAAATTGGAAAGAAATCATTTTAACACTTTTACAGTTATATGTAAATGTATATTTTTATCTTGTTTAGAACTACACAAACATCAACTTAATGTAGTTGCTGTAGTGCCATCAATTAAGGTACCTTATTTAAAAACAAAAACAAATAAAGTTATAATAAAAATAAAAATAAAAGAAATATAGGATTACACTGACCCCTGATGGAGGCGGAATATACATACGCATTAATTATGTTATAAAAAAATGTATCTAACTATTCTTCAAATCTGGCAAAAAAATTTGCTATATTGCTTAATCAACAATAAAAAATGCTGATTGATAAATTTGTGTTTACCAAGATACAAATAAGTAAAATCTTTGAACATTTATTTGATTCCCTTGTTTATTCTGAGCACAGATTCAGTTCCAGTGGGTTTGGACAATTTGTGCTTTATGAATCACTACAATTCCATATGTATGTTAACTTTACATTAGCTGAGGTATTTATTTAGTTCCTCATATCTGTGCAACAGTGGGATTACTATAGTCCCAAGGACATAGCTGGGACTATAGACATCTGACAATGTCTTTTTCTGAAGTTTCATCAAGTTCCCCCAAATATTATTCAATCTGTGTCAATAACATATAAACAAAAACATTTTAAACATGCTAAAGAAACAGACTATTTTGTCTATTTTAAACTAAGTTAATAAACATTACATGTGTATAACTTGACGTACAAATACAACTTTACAGGGTTTTTTGCTAACTTTTTACTTTATATTCTCTCACTGTTTTTTCTCTTCAAAGAAGCAATAACTATTCAATTTGACGAAGCTGTTGCTCCCAAAAACTCCATATTGTCATTTTATAGATGATACACTTGTGAGATGCTCCAGAGATGTAAAAACCCCACAATCTGATCAACCAATTCATGCTTCAGTCTTCCTCTAAATGCTACACTTGCATATATGACCTCTAAACTTTAACTGCGCTGTCATTTTTTGCTTTCATTTCTATATTTCGAGCCAAATAAAAAGAAAAAAAAGTATATTTTACCACATATAAATTTCAATTTGTTTGTTATTTATCAAAACAATTACCAAGGATTGAACCATTTCGTTTCAGGGTCGACTTGAAACAAATGACAGTACCTGCTCGGTGGGGAAGAGTGTGTTGATGTACTCCACAGCGTTGAAGTCTGCTCTGTCCAGAGGGTCCTGGCTGGGGAAAACCTTACAAAGACAAACGGTATTTAGTTAACTAACTAAACTAAAAGTCTACCTGTGCATTTAATTTTCAGTCTGAAATTCTAACCAGTTAATTCTAACCAGCTGTAATGCGGTGTAATTGTATTTTTTGCCAGCAAAACCCTATACAGTAAACCCTGTTAGCAGGGTGCATTAGCCTGCTAACAGAGCAATCTACATTATAACAACAGCGGGAATAATGTGTTTTCTGTTAAATTCACGGGACCAAACGGCTACCTGTTCAATGGCTAGTTGCACCTCCGGAGTTAGATGCAAAATTGCCTCTAAATCCTCGGTAAATTCAAATTCGTCTTCCTCCATCATTGTCAAAACAAAACTAAGCTATCCGGCTTAGCACTTCCTGGGTTGCGTGATGACGAAACACCTTGCCACGGCGACGTAAGTGTGGCGTTTCAAGACTGTCGAAAAAAAGACAAGTAAGGACATTATTCAATAAACTAATTATTTAATAATTTCTTAAATTTGTCCTTAGTTATAAAACAACTGAAAACAAACACGGGGATAATTTATTAATTGTTGAATAATCTAATTATGCTGCTAATAAAAATAAATTTGTTAAAAACATAAATATATTACCGTTTCATGGTTGCATGCTGAGTTTATTACAGCCTTTTAATTGTCAGCCTTCCTCATTAAAATCAGTCAGCTGCAGTATCACTCTAGTAGATATAATTAATGTGAAGTTGATTTGCTGTGCAGATTAACTAAAATGACAAGCAGAACATTTGGCAATGACGAAATAATTAAACAGAGGAGAAAATATGTATTCAAACATAAAGGTAAATTAAATAATTGTGAATACAGTTCTTTATTAAATGCATTTATTTTACTTTTTTATTCTTCTTTTTGATGATAGAAGTCTGTTAAGTGTGTTGTTGTCAGGATTGGATTGTCAGATTACAACTGATATAGATACAACTAAAATCTGAACATTAGAATACATTTTTATAATCTAGTTATAATTATTATAATACAAAATATTAGTCATTTTCCTAAATTAAAACATCCAAATATTAGCTGAATTATTTTTGGGACTTCAAGGACATCTTCCCTTGTACAACTCAACTGTCAGCACATTCAAATAATCCAATTTGCATTATTTACAGACTGGTCAGAAATGCTTGTAAAATAAATAATCTTATTTAAGGTAACTAAACTAATGATTGTAATTTTTTCTTGACAGGTTTATTGAGATAAAAAGGGACAATTATGTATTTTTTTGGAATAGCTAGTTGCAATTCTGTTACAACATGATGATGACAAATTAAACATCAAACATAGTTAGTAGACAGATTATGTTACTTCACAAAAATATTTAAAATATATTTAGTTACTATTAGTGATCCCTGCTTGTGATTATTTTTTTAATGAACATAAAAACAGACTCAAAATTTTCCCAAGGACCGACACTGAATACATGTTGAAATATAATCAAGAAATATTAAATTCTCTTTTAACATCCTAAAAATAGCAGTAATATTAAATGTGTATAATTTAATTGTTCCTACCTTCAGAAATACGAAGTTTGGTTCAAACTGGAAGGCAAAACCTACACAGGTATTATATTAACAGTAACCATTTAATGAGTAGTGTATGGCTAGTTCCTTGTTTAAGCAAGAAACTCTTCAGGAGCAAAAGCTCACTCAACCAAAGAATCAATTTCATGCACTGTAGTAATGATGGTTGATTTTTTTATTTGTGTGTACTTCAACCTTAAAAAAAAACCCTTTGCAACTCCCAGCAAAGTTTATATTTCTTTGACTCACCAGTTACCATTAACAAAATAATGTTTGCTGCTCAAGACATTGGAAAAAAATTTAGAACTTCAAATAGGTGCCGTCTTTTTGAGAGAAGAGGCTTCAAGTCATTAAAACTCAACTTTAAAAGAAAATGTGTCTCACCCAGAGGGATGCATGACAACGCATAGTTATTATCAGTGAGAGGCATACATTGAGCCTTAAATGAGAATTTTCTGTGTCATTACAGCAGGTCTCAAATCACTTTATGGGTAACTTGACGGGTAATTAAGTTATAGCTTACATATGCTGCTACAGCTGGAAATTAAAAAAGATGATGGTGCTGATATAGCTTTTATAATTTCCACTGCAGTCTAAATGGATTGAGAACCCTTTGTCCTTCCCAAGGCTGTCAAGCTTCTGTTTAAGACTTTCATAAAAAGAACAATCTCAAACTCCTGGGTTGATCTGAAAATATTTTTTTGTCTGTGATGACAATAGTGCCACAGAACAACTGGCTGTTCAGTAGGGCTGGACTGGGACCAGCAAATAGCTCAGGCATTTTTGGCCCTCCATGACTATTCGAATGTATTCGAATAGTCTTGTACAATATTCGAATGTACAAGAAACACCATAGGCTGTATATTGCACATTGCGTTGTTTCAAAAGTTAAAATAAAGCCTGTTCGATAAGATAGATTTGCTCTCCACAGCTCAATGAATCACTCTTAAGCTCGGAGTCCTTGGCATGAATGTTTAGACCAAGATAGGAATGTCTTTGAGAGTCTTTGAGGAAATGAACCTAATTGATTAAGTTTGTATCCTAATGTCACAAACTGCTCTTCCTATGACAGGTGACCTAATATGTTTACAAATTTTAGATGGGCTCTATTGATATTTTTGCAATATCAATAGATTGAAGTACAGAAAACTTTATTCACTTCAGCCATTCAAAAAAATGGAAGTGCTTCGGCATTGTCATTTTGCACAATGGGGTATTTGTGTGAAGAATACCCCATTCTTCACGCAAAGATCTGCTATTGCTATACAACAATAGCAGATCTTCAGTATAATTTGTTGTTAAGCCATTCAGCAATTTATTGTGGTGTCTTGTGTAATATTGTGTCTTGTCACGGTGTCATTTATTTAAAAAATGTGCAGGAAATTTTTACTTCTTGATTCTTCCTGAAATAGATCAAATTTAATCTGGTAAAGCAACCAGAATAAAATGAAGAAGAAAAGGATGAAAAACCAACCTGGACCGAGGAGAAGCGCTTACTGTTGGCACATATCTATCCTTGTTATGGAGGACATCTCTCCTCTCTGCTAGTCTTGCTGGTATCTTCCATTCTTAAGACACTGTTAGACTCACTATACGTTTTCATTTTCTTTGTTTGCTATGCTTCTCACAAGGCTTGCTTCTGTGACCTTGACGGTAGCACAAGGTCAAAGGTTAAATAATCCAGGCTAAATAATCCCAAATACACGATGTTCCAACATATTTTCATTATTTAAAACTACAAAACAATCCTCTGCCAGTGTTTAAATTTGATATGACAGTCTGTTCTGGCCTCCAGTTCCATTTAATTTCAATCACAGTTTTGTGGTCTAGCCACAGTGACATGTAGTCAATCTCAAAAGGCCCAAGAGTCGTATACCACCATTTAAGCAGCAGCAATGCCTCCTGCTGACACAAGAACAAGCCACAATAAACTTATGATCCATAAGTTTCCCTGCTGCTCTGTTTCTGTAATAATGCTTCAAAGGGGAAGGCAGATGGAAAAAAGTTGTTGACTGAACCTGTTACTTAAATAAAATAAAATAAAAAAAGAAGTAGAAAACAGAGAGACGGTAATAAAACGTATGAGGTCCTATCCATCACTATCCATACGCACAGTGTGTGAATATGTGTGTGAATCTCTGAATGACTGAATGTAGTGTGAAGTGCTTTGGGGTCCTCTGGTCTTGATAAAGCACTATACAAGTACAGGCCATTTACCATCCAACAGGGCCTGAATTAGCTTTACAGGCTGTCAGGGACCACAGAAGTGTATACTACCACCAGTTTATAATGCATGGAACTGAGAAAGAGACCTTCATGTCTGTCTACCATTCATCTCTGCATTTATCCCTGCAAGTGAAAAGTCTACCCAGATGTGGCTTCCTGTGCTTTCTTCTGGCTGGATCCATCACTGGACGGCTGCATTAAGATCCAACAGCCTCCATGGAAGCTGTTTTGTTACAGTTTCAGTTATAGTATAAATACCTATGGATATGTAAATATTGAAGGACTAATTGCTTTGCTCTCCCAATAACCTGCCTTTTCCAATTTCAATACATGTTTGAACCACTCTTGGTCTGAGGCCAGTTTGTTATACTGAGCAGTGGATAGGGCTGCTGCTTCACAGTAAAAAGGTCATGGACTCTAATCACATCTGGAGTCTGTTGGTATGATATTTTTTCTCCTCTTGCGTATTTTGGAATTTTCTGTTTCTTAAATTGGCTTCAACTGTACTTTTACTGTACTCCGTTTTAGGATGTACTTCAGAAAAAAAAAATATTGCTTTGCAGATATCTTAAGTAACTTGAGGGAAAGCTAATTAGCACATTCAAAAAGTATGTTAAACACATGTAATACATTACAATAGGTTATTTGTATGTTTTGAAATGCACAATTTCCGTTTGGGATCTAAGAATCCTCTCTGATGGTCAATTCATTCAGTTATTAACTAATAATGTTTTGCCTGATGATAAATATTTAGCACTTTGCAGGTTCTTTGTATAAGTAGAAGGACACACAATCTGCCTGGTTGTGTTCATCTGGTCAAGAATTCAGCAGTACTTTACTAGCCAGACATTATTGATAGTTTTAGGAAAGCCACTGGCTGTTGATGCCAGATCTGAAAACGTTGGATTACTGTCACAAAGAGCTTTTTCTGCCCTTCTGGCTTAGCAGCTTTCATGTCAAATGTGAGATTTTTAGGTCAAGTAGTTCAATAAAGCAAACATGAGTCACTTGAGAGCAAATGAAAGGCAGATCAGATCAGATTAGCTGCGTACCAGAGCAAAGTCTTCTAAAGGTGTTGGAGATATGGAAACAGCACGTTTGAGGATCATAAAGACCTTATAATTAAGAGAGAGAGAAAACAAGTGGCATTCAAAGAAAGAAACACAGACCCTAGATTTAGTTTCTATGTATTATAATTTCTGAAAAATAAATCTTTAATGCCCATTTGCACCCAAATGAACATCCCTAGCAGACATCTACACTGTGAAACATAAATGGCACAATAGAAAATCTGTTTGTGAGATACATGATGTGTTGCTTATTATTCTGAAGCAGATTACAGTCTTAAGTATTTGCTGAAAGATGTTTGATCCAAAATCAACTACACCCAGAGTAATTACTTACAAATCCTCCAGTTTTACGGGGTGGTGGGTTCTGGGTTTAGTAGGAGTGGATTACAGGCCTTTGCTTCCTTCTCTGTTTTTCATATTTTGCAATTTATGTTCATGTGATCATATCTATTGTGTTGTTTGCTCCCTGTTGTCAGTTAATTGATCCTTCATCCAATATCGACAAAGCTGATTCGAGTTTCTCACTATCAGTCCTCCTTCTTAATTAGGTTCTGTTTTGTTATTACATGTATTAGTGGCCACATTTATTGGCACCCTCTAGTAAAAATCTGCAAGACCTACCAACATTAATTAATTCATGTTTCTCACAATACCAAAGTCATAAACTCCAACTTTTAATTTCAGTGCTTCTATTCAGTGGGTTAAAGCATTGTTAAGACATTCTTATTTCTTAGGAATTTTTGGTAAAAATAACTAGTTGCACTACTGGTACCTTTAAAGGGGAAATATGTGGGAAAGTACTAATTCAAATATAAATGTTATGTACTCAATCACCGCTCAATCTCATATCTAAATAAATACAGAAGTAGTTCATGAGCAACAAAATTAGCATTCTTCCACACCCTAGAACAAAGTCATTACTTGTCCCACTGATGATTTAATCATCAATTATTTCCTCAAAAGCTAATTTCTTTCTCCACTGCATACATGTGGTTAAACCTGTTGTCGCTCTATCCTTTTCTGCTGATGTCACTTTCCAGTTTAGTTTCACATTCCAAAAATTGGATCTCTCTGTTTCTGCTTTGTTACTTCTATGTTGTCAGTTTTGTTAAATCAAAAGCGGTTTGTTGCATCAGCTCCTCAACGTCCTCCACAACAACCCAGTTTGTACTGAACAAAGGGCTTGTATCATGTTAAAAAAAACTAAGTGAATGAATAAAAATGTCTATCTCCCAAAGTATTAGAACATTTTCCAACAATATTGACTTCATAGTAATGTGTGTTGGATGATGCCAACGACTGTTTCCTCTGTTAGGCAGATTTTCTTTGTGTTATTGAAATGAAGCTGAATACTGATACAAGCAGTTAACTGCTCGTAAAGAATAAATATGTGATTATACGTTGCTTGGATCTCTTTTCATGTGTCAGTCCTTGCAAACAAGTATTGTGCTTCATTCTCCTCAATCCCCCTGCTTTGATAGCTTGGTAAAAACTCTAATCTATACTAAAGGAATAGCTCCTGATGCTGGAGACTCAGTTGCAAGCTTGTAATACAATCATGACAGCCTGTATTTTGCCAGTATTTCATACTGCAATTATTTTACAGCAGCTGCTTGCCTGAATAGGGATTCAATCACCTAAATTGTTTTTTCACCCATCAAGTATTCGTAGTTTATAAATCACAGTAGACCTCTAGAGATGTGCTTCAGCCCCCCCTCCTCCCCTTGCAACTAAACTGCAATGATTAGAACATGGATGAATAAGCCACAGTATTTTTTGTGTTTTAGCTCAAATAAAACCAAGTCAAAAGCAGAAGCTAAAACTTAAAACAGGTGTGCTGAGAGCACACCGTACAAACAGTTGAACATTTTCATTTTAGCTACAAACTTCAATATATTTTATTGGAATTTTACAAGAGAGAAGATGTTTGTGAAGTGGAAGGAAAAGACTACATGGCTTTAGAAAAAGCAGGAAATGAAAACTCGAACAGAATGAAATATATTTGTATTTGACCCCTTGAATCTGACACCCATGAATAAAATACACTGCAAAAAATAGCTTCAGATGTCACTGCCAAGTAAGCATTAATTAGAGATGTAACTTTAGATGAGCTGCCAATATCCAAAACTGAGGTGGGAAAATGTGACAACAGAACAACTATTTGTTCAGTAGCCCACAAATCTGACTTTTATTGAAGAGTGACGAAAAAAAAAAGCAGTGTTGAAAAGAAACTTTTAAAAGATTCAAGTTTGCCACAAGCCACATAGGTAAGTCATGAAAGATCCAGAAGTTGGTTATTCACCAACACAACTGTAATGCTGACTTGGTGGTGGCAGCATCATACTTTGGGCATGTTTTTCAACAAGGAAGCTTGCTGGGTGATGAGTACGGTAGGGCTGATTGGGAGAAGTGTAAAGCCAAATAGTTGGCAAATCTGAAAGGAAACCTGATGAAGTTTGGAAGACACGTGGGGCTGGGATGGAGCATCACCTTCTAGCTGGACAACATTACAAAGACAACCAGAGCTACCATGGAATATTTAGGTCAGGAGTGCCCAAGATCCAGTTCTCAATGTTTTTCATGTTTTAGATGTTCTATTAGCTCAACACACTTAAATGTGAAAAAACGGGAAAAGGAGCCTTGCATGAAGATTCTGCTAAGAATGTAGCAGCAAAGTTCAAATCTAAATACAACACAGTAAATACACTGATGCTCCCCATCCAACCTGACAGAGATTGTGCAAGTTCCAAAGAACAGGCAAAATGTTTGTCTCTAGATGTGGAAACATACCCAAAGAAACGTTCTGCCAAAATTGAAGAAACAGGCCTATAACAATTGACTCGAGGATCTGAGAACATAAGCCCACCATATTTCTTTTTAATTTAAAAACCTTAGTTAGCTTTTTCATCTACTTCATAATAATACATTAATTTAAAATCCCAGTAAAACATAGTGAATGTTGTGGTTTTAACCTGACAAATGTCAAAGACTTTGAGGGATATGAGCAGCATTGTGAGACACTGTCAATTTAATTCTAATGCCAGAAGGTTGACAATTTGGTGTTTGCAATTCCCAAATATGCAGTGTCTCACCACCAACATTTTGTCGCAGTGGTTACTTCCACTTGTAGCTCCCATATAAGGTCCAAGTCTGAGGATTTTAGGTGTTTGTATGGCTTTGTCATCAAAATCCAAAGGAATGACAAAGCAAATAGGAAAACTGCCCAAAACAAATAATCCAAATCACATTCCATAGAACTTGAAAGGCTGAACCAGAGGAGATTAAAGTCTTGAAGGACTGGATGCTTAGCACTCCAGCTGGTCAAACAGCCAGCGAAGGCTTAATATCAGACAAGTGAACATTCAGAACCTAGAACACAAAGCTCATCTTTATCAAAGAAAAAAAATACTGGGACTGCGACTGGGCACATTGTTTAAATTAAGATGAGGTGAAGGGCATGGAAACATAATTTCAAAATTTTGGATGGCTTATTAAGATACACTAAAATAGGCAGCAGTGGTCATAAAATTAATTAAGGATGATCTTTTCGTTTACTTATTTTCCATAAATATAAAAAGAAATAACAGTCACAGTGGATTTATAGCTTTATTTCTGTTTATGTTGATGGAATTAAGTGAAAAACAGAGATTAAAAAAAGAAATAGAAAATCTGAGTGATAAATAATTTGAACCCATAAATTAAGTGGTTTTTGTTGCCGTGGTAAACCGATGTGCAGATGTGTACTTCCGACAGATGAATTTCATGAGAGTCATGTAATCAATCTTGCAGATTAAACATTTAATAGGATTTTTGGGAAATTAATTTTAGTTTTTTTTTTCAGATTGCCTTAAAATATGCTGTATTTGGTTGGCTGGCTCCAAATTGGATTGCAGAAGTATTTCTATTTTACATTCTAAAAAGAAAAAAAAACCTTGAAGTGTGTGGATGTACTTTGAAAAGTATAAACACTTTTTCAAGACTCTGTATTTTCACATTGTGCTACAAAGGTGCCCAGCTTTGTTATACAGAGATAATATGGTCTGTTTCTAAAAATGATCCTTCAGGGCTTTAAAGCCCTCTGAGGGCTGCTATGAAATTGTATTACAGCTGAAGTCAACACAGCCACTTCTGGTGGATAAAATCCAGGGTTTACTTTCCAACGTTCGCATGTCAACAAAACACTAGACGTAAACTATATTAACAGTCAATCAAGAAAAAGGAAGACGGAAAAAACATATTACAAAGAGATATCTCTGCAAGTTTTTACAAATTGTTTTTACATATTCTTATGAAACAGAATGTGGGGCAAAAACGACCCCAAAACAAAACAACAACAAAAATCCAGTAGAATTACCTGCTTGCACCTCATTCAGGTTACACAAATAATCTTCTTCAGCTAGAATAAGAAATGCATTTTTTATATAGTCATTACTCTCCAAGGTCTATAAGGCTTTATTTAATTAATAGAACATTTGCTTCTCTGTATTTTCTGGTTTGTTTCATGTTGGCTGACTTAAACATTAATTGCCTTTCTACACAGTTTCATATAACTGAGCTCAAAGCTTTCGTGAAAAATAAAGAAATACTGTGAACTGAAGTGAGGCTGCATATGACTATAAAGTATGTGTGTGTGTCTTTTAGTATTTCTCACCTGGTCTGTATGCATATGTGTGCGTGTGTGTGAGACGGGGGTGTGTACGTGACTTAGGTTTGCATAGCAGAGTATTTCTCTGAGCCATTTGCATAGCAGAGTGTGAGTGTGCTTATCTATGCTCCTTTTGTGCTGAGATGTGTGCAATTAATCACAGCACAGACATTATTGTGATAATGATGACAAAACACAGACTGACAAAATACAGTGATGTTACTATCTGATCAGCTCTTTATTTTTGTCTGTGACATATCTGGGTTTTAATAGCTGACTGATAAATAAGAAATATTGAATTATATAGTTAACTATTCTCTGCTATGCTCTAAACAACTTGCTTTGTTGAACTTTTTTCCCTAACTTTTTTCTTGCAGACCTTTCAGAACAGAACAGTAAAACTCACACTTGGTTTTGGAATAGAAGGTGTTTTAAAAAAAAAAAAAAAAAAAAAATATTACGGCTGCTTATTTAGCAGCTTCGCATTAGATTTCAAGCTATGCTATGAGAAGTCGACATTGTGTCCTTTACATTTACTCTAATCATTTTTGCAAGCTGTTCTATAACTTCATGTACTGTAATTTATCACTAGATGTCTCAAAAGTAGGACACAGTTTCCTCTCCCATCCCCTAACCTTGTGATGTGTTGATTTGATAACATAAATTACACAGCAAAAGCTCAGTGTCATTATTGGTTTGATGGAGCTTCTCCAGGAACTGGAGGGAAATAGAGGAACATTTAAGCTAGATAGCTGGCTTTTCTCTCAAATCAATCAAAAGTTTGAACGTAATTTATCCTCTACAACATGTTCTGATCAGCCATTACTCGTGCCATTTTGTTGAACTACTGTATGTTACATAAAAACCTAAAAATCTGCCTCATAAAACAAGCTTTACAAACTTGTCAAATGAGCTAACAGCCCAGAGTTCTTTAGAGTACCTCCATTTCTACTGTTGTTTGTATTCCTCTTTAAATCTGTTCAATTTTAATTTTTAAAGGTGAAACACATTTGACCCATATGTCAAATATTACAGGAACATTTAAGCTAACTGTAAAATGGTCATTCGTGAGAACACAGCATGGATTTTAGAAAACTTTATTCAGAATGAAACAAATATAACAGGTTTGTAAGGAGGAACATGGGGACTGGAACGAAACTGGAAACCTAAGAAAAAAGTACATTCTCAAACTGATAAATCAACAATAATTAAGATATCTTGTGCCAAAAAACAACACGGTACAGTGCCCCTAAGAGCTGTGTTCTCACTTTTATGTATCTATCAAGCTGCCCAGTGGTTTCTTGTGTTCTGCAGTCACATTTACCACCTTCATTTTGTCAGCTTGTGCTCTTTTTGCTGACATCTTCACACTGCAGCTCATTTTTACCAATCTGCAGTTGCTTGCAAGCAAACTATGCTTCCATCATTTAGATTTGTATGACAACGAATTGGTGATTGTCCTAAATAAATAAACCCAACTTTTTAATTACAGTGCATCTGCAGAGACAAGTTCGTAAAATGGTCAGCAGAGTGATATTAAGTTTGGTAGGTGGGGTACATTTCACGTATTTACTACATTTACAACTTGCATATTTTTTGCATACTTGGCAGGAAATATCTGATGCACAATATGCCACACAAAGCACTTTTCTAACTGCTACCCTCTTTGTTGTATAAAACGTACTTATACAAGCAGTAATGAATGGTGTAATGTTTAATTTAAATAAAGAGGGAATTAAAATCTTATCCATGATGAACTTAGGTACGAAATATTGTGTTGGCTGGAAATATGTATGAACAGAAAAATATGAGTATGACATATATTCTACTAAAATAATTAAATGAAAAAAATGGACGTTTACTCTTTTCCAGAGAGTGTGCCTATATAAAATGTGTTTAGGTCTAAATGTGTGTCTGATTGTATAAAAACTCTTCCACTTTCAGCTGTTTTGAGGTTCATAATAGTTAAATTCACTTCTATGAAGAAAGTTGAGAAATATATAAAAAAAACAGAAAAGGGAAAAAATCAAGAACAATAGTGAGCTGGGGGCAAAGTTACAACATGATGATTGGAATATCCAACTTAGGCATCAATATGTAACATGAAGTCCACCTAAAACAAAAGTATTGTCCAGTCATGAAAAATTGCTATATCAATTTTTCATGCCTGGAAAAAGTTGATATCACAATTTTTCCTGTAAGGAAAACAGGAGGTTGGAACTTAACATACCAGGAGTTTTACAAACACTCTGTTATGAGATCATTTTATCCGTAATTCACCTCAGTGGGAAGACACAGCCTGTGACAATAACTGTAATTTTTATTTCACTTAATATTTATGAAACGAAAAGTGATTGTGCCAAGCAGAGCAGGTCTTTCAGAAAATAAAAACCATTTTCTGAAAGGAAAAATTTATACATCAGGACGCACTGGTGCTCATACTTAAGCTACAATCCATCATAGACCTAACACAGATATGAGACAGACAATCAGACATGCTCAAGCTCACAACCATACATTTTTATGTACTGTCTCCAGATAACCTTATATAGCTGCAACGGAAGATGAGAACCAGATACCATGATACATTTTCAAGGGCAGAGGTAGAGCATATAAGATTAACACATAAATACAACAAAATAGCCATCTCTTCATAATAAATATGGGGTTTATTTAAAAATAAGTAAAACCAGCTCTTATCTCACTGTGATCAAAAAATTTCAACTTTATGATTATCCATCCATCCATCCATTGTCTCCCGCTTATCCGGAGTCGGGTCGCGGGGGCAGCAGCTTCAGAAGGGAGGCCCAGACTTCCCTCTCCCCAGCCACTTCT
>CAEGAF010082611.1:0-23629 GCA_903067075.1 Micropoecilia bifurca | reverse complement strand
TGTGTGTGTGTGTGTGTGTGTGTGTGTGTGTGTGTGTGTGTGTGTGTGTGTGTGTGTACAAATTAAAGCAGGCTTGGCAAGTTTAAAGTTAAAGTTGCAGTAGCCAGACGACCCTGTCAATGTTGTATTGCCACTATGAAGAAACTACTATCAATAGCTGTTTCCAGATACCTGATTAAACAGGAGTTTATTCATGCCTCCTTGTGGAAGTTGTAGCTTGGTATCACTAAACCTTCAAACAGGACAACTGTATAATTTTTGGAGAGCAGAAGTCATTAAAACAATTATGTCATGTTTTATTCAAAGACAGCGTTTGTAATGTTAGTTTTGCTGAGTCTAAAAGTGTTCATTTTGATTTGCAGATAGCAAACCTCTTCAGGTTTGAACATTGCAGTGGCTTTCATTGATATTAATTGACCACATGTGTGATATGGAAAAACAGCAGTTTATAAATAATGACCAAAACACCTCATAAAAAATAAATGTCTGCTAATTTTCAGCTTTAAATCTCCATATCAAATATAGTTTGATGATGACATTTGAGTACATCACGTTTGGAAGATAATGACCCATTTTATGAAATGGCCTTGGCTTTGATTTAAATAACAACTTGAATGGATTAAACTAGCATAAGTTACCTTTCTTTTTAAATTATAAAATAAGAATAAAAAGAACCATAAACACAAATAATTGCCATTATCAGGGTTAGGACTACACCACTTAGCATATATTGCATGTGTTTCTTCTTAGCCTTCTTTAAGTGATTCTTAATGCCTGGATTCCCACTAGTCCATATTCTGCTGCCCCTTTTTCTTTCAGTCGTTGAGACACATTGAAATTCAAACTCCATTCGTGTCTATCCTCTTCTCAAGGAGCAGCAACAATAGGACGGGGAGTCTGAGCGCAGGAGAGAGCTATCCAGCACTGAATGAGTATCTGGGTTCACCCCAAACTTGCAACCCCATGGGATGGGTTTAGAAAGCTGGGTGCCTCCTGCTGTAAGGGGGCGATGGGTGGAGCGGGTTAGGCATATGAGAAGGGATGGGTTGGTGGGACAGGGGAGCGCCGGGTCTTTGTGCACCTCTTGAGTGAGAAGCAGAGGTTGAGGCGATAGTGCTGGTGGTAATGGTGGTGGGGAGGTGGTGAAGGAGATTAGCACTGATTGTGAATGGATGCAGAGGATTAGTCGGCTGGGCAGGACCTATTCTGGCTCTGGCTGTCTTCTCAACCTCCTAGTCTTGAGAGGATAGGAGGGTGGAAGGAGGTGCAGTGGCAGATGCTTGACCAGGAGGAGACTTATCTTTTCAGTCATCACTGACCAAAAACTTTGAGTTTCCATTAATCAACATAAATGTACAAATACTTCTAAATTTATACTAGAGACAAAAAAAACTAGTCTTGAGTTGGTAATAAAGTGAAACTTTGTGTGATAAAAGCTTCCCCCAGATCACGTTTTATCAGTTTAAGGTGTTTTAATGTATTTTACTGCTTTTACCGTTGACACCGTCATCATACGCACTTGCAACAGCCTTCTATGCATGTCTGAGTGTGAGAGTGTTGAAGGTGGGCGTTTTGAGTGGGCGTACTTTTGTGCATGGATAAGCCGCTGTCCTGAATGAATGCAGATGTCTCTGGCTCGCCGTCCGCCTGTCCCCTGTACACTGATGGCCCGTCACCTCTCTCTGTCACTGGAAGAAAGAGCCACTCTCAGTCTCGGCCAAAAGCCCCCTCTCTAATCCTTCAGACCCCACTACCTCCCCGTTCACTGTCAGCATAGATGGTCCTGCCCACAGCAGCGCTTAGAAAGACAGGCAGTAGGGATGAACCTCTCTGTCACTCATGCAGTCTCTGAATGGACACACATCCTCACTTTTTCACACACGCAGACGGACATAGACTTTTCAGAAATTCAAAGTGGAAAAGTCTTGCATCTATAAAAACCTTGTGAATGCCTGTTGTCAAATGGGCTGTGGCACAGGAACACTGTGGGAACTCGTGAGAAGGGAACAAAGTGAGAGTCTATGGGTAATCATAAAGGAGCAGTATATAATACACACTTTGTTGTCAATGGCACCAAATTAATCACAACACAGACAAATGAGCTCAAAACTTGTTGAGCTGCACAGGGAACTTGTTAATAACATCATCAATTCATTACATTACTATATCTTTGAGCTCTTTGTCCACAACCGTTGGTTGGTCTAATTCTGGACTTATCTCAACGATTTATTTAGTATTTTCATCATCATTTGAGGAACATTTGTTTCACAGTTACCTTTTTAAGACCAATCCAGGAAGAACTCACATTAAGCACAAGAGTTGGTGTTGATGAGGATTTTTTTAAAACAATATTACCAATCTTAGAAAATCTTTCACCTGCCATTTGAGAAGGTTTCTCCCCAGAATTTTAGTGAAACCACATAACAGGGTGAATTAAGCTTTGCTGAGCTGATGTGGTCCAAAAACCTCTCTTAATGTTTATTTTGCTACACTATTTGCAGTTTTCCCTCAAAAGATAGTAGTTACTACTGTTAATAATATCACTGTTGTGCTGGAATGATAGGATCTTTCATCTGGACAAATTAGACTGAGAAGGTCCTCTTTGAAAATGAGATCAGGATCTCAATGGGGTTTACCTGGTTAAATAAAGGAAAATAAATACATTGTTGAGTTGCTTCTCTACACGCTCATCTGAATTGATATGAATAGGTTCAACTCTATTCTCTTCGCTGTAGACTTGCATCTAGTTGTACTTTTTAATACTCTATTGCATCTTCCTGATCAACTCTGTGACAATCATGTATTGAAGAGTTTAGTCAATAAAGACAAATCATCAACTCATCGCTTGTAAATTTATATGTTTTAACCTGCTAAGCTGCCAAAACTGCTATTGTCTGTTAATTTTGCGTAGAAGAGTATACATCATCATCTTTATTAAAACTACTCCAGAAATGTCGTCAGTCATGTGTGTCTGCTTTTGTCTATGAGGAAGATGAGCTTCTAGTCCACTGTGTGACTAAAGCTTGATTTTTGTGGATGGGAGTGATGCCCACTGAAAACCCCAAAGACAAAAGAAGCTGGGGGTCCATCTCTATGCCCCTCAGTTGACTGATAATCCCTTTTCTTGGGTTAATCTGTTGTTTGCTGGTGTTGTTGGAGGGTTGAGGCTGTCTGTTTGTGTGTGTAGAGGGGTAGTGACATCCTAATCTCATGTGAGATGAGGCATATACTAGAAGAGGCCCCACATGAAGCTTCTCCTGTAACTAAACTCCCACATTGTTCAGAAACATTTCTAATTAAAGCACATTATAAAATACATTATAAATAACTTTTCGTTTCCTTCTTGCCTCATCCTCTGCGTTCTTTCTGTTCCCTTTTTTTCTCAACTCATTCAATGTCTGGGATCTCAGCGGGAAGGGGAAGCTAGATTAACTAACTGAACAAAGTCAGAGTGAATTGCAGGAGGACAAAGGCAGGCATGAGTGGGGGCCACGCCAGTCGGAAGGTGAAGCCAGAAGCACAATACCAGGTGAAAAGGGCTATCCTTAGGGGTCTGACCAGGCAGGGCAAAGG
The DNA here is from genome assembly GCA_903067075.1 of Micropoecilia bifurca. Lineage (NCBI taxonomy): Eukaryota > Metazoa > Chordata > Actinopteri > Cyprinodontiformes > Poeciliidae > Micropoecilia > Micropoecilia bifurca. The sequence continues at coordinate 20,056 of CAEGAF010082611.1, read as the reverse complement.
TTATTGGCCCTATTAGATCTTAAATGAATGCAAGCAGTTGTTTCATGGAAAAAAAGAGGGTCAATGAAAGGTTTTCAAAATGGCATAAACTTTATGCCATATTTATTGTGTATTTTCCAGGCACATAGTGCCGGTTTATAGCAAAATGAATTGTCTATGTTAACTTCAGTTGTTATTAAAATGTTATATATAACAAATCTAACTTAGGATAACTTATACTTTGCAATTCACACCCTTGAGATTTGGGTCTCTCTAAGTTTCAGGAACTTCAAGTTTCAGGAACTTCACTTTTCTATCAAGCCTTTAACAACATTTTTACCAGTGCACTGAGAAGTAGCTTATACAATGAGCACAGATGATGGCAGTTCCACCAGGTGTTTGCTAATTGTTGCTAGCTAGACTAACAGAGCTGAGCAGGACAGATATGGAGGATAGCTGTGAGGGGGAAGCTTGGAAACTGCAATACCCAAGAGGAGCAGCACCTTGCAGGCAGCACTAGGTCCACCAAGGCATTTTGCTCAGTTGAATGGTTGCCACGGGAGATCAAATGATTTCTCAAACACGCACGAAATAATCAAAGGAACACTCCAGGTATGTTTTTGATGAGCGAATAATATTTTAACATTATGTAAAGCCCAAAAACGTTGATTCCACATAATGCTTCCCCTTTAATCATAGGAAAGGAGGATGATTTGATCAGAGCTGCGTTGCTCAATAACCCAATGACACATGTCTAGACAGCTACAGATATAACACAGTTTAAATGCAGGTGCACTGACTCATCGTCAGGATATAAAAGCTACTGCCTCGTAACACACATTTACATCATTTTTCTGGAGCTGTTACAGCCCACTGAATACTCAGGAAGGAGAAGGAAGCCCCAAAGACACTGTCAAATTACTTATTTTAAAACTGTTTTTTCCCTTTTAGTGGCATTTCTAAAGAAGAAAGTGAAAGGAAATTTTTGAGAAAAAAGTCCACTGGCTGCAATGTAATGACAAAACATACATTTTCCAAGAATTAAATATTTTTCCTGCTGCAAAGATAAGCGTTTTAGACAATGGACATATGGGGTATTATTCATGTTATTTTGTTTAAGCTGCATTGTTTGGTTTCATGTACTTTTTAGTGATACAGATTGATGAAGTTCAGGTATGTTTCAGTCCTGAATGAAACCAGCAAGATTTCAGCAACTGGAGATTCAAGATGGAAAATACAGAGACAAGTAAGCCCTCTGCTCCTTGATAACAAAATGGTAGAAAACTAAGATTTTCGTCAATAAATCCACCAAGAGGAAGCTGAAAAGGTCTGTTGATGCTATCTATCTACCGCCTTCCTTGACATTTGTTCTATATTACGTTGTACATGGGCTCACATTTTCCTCAAACGATCTCTGAGACACGGTAGAATTCATGCTAAATTTTACGATGCTAAGCTAACCAGATCCTGCTGCAGCAAAACGAGTCTCAAACAATGACACATCCAGCTCTAAGCCATATTATTGTTCTTCGTGTTTCTTTGATAGAGCAAATGTTTGCACACTTCATACTTGTTTCTTTCTGGTTGTTTACAGACATGTACTTTCACATTAACAGTAGTAAGAACACTGCTGTAGGTGCTATGATAACATTTTAGGGTTTTGGGGTCTGGTCTCCAGGTGAATTAGCTTGAATCTACTGGCTGACTTTTTTTTCCAAATCTTCTGCATACTCTTCAAATCCCTTACCAGACTTAAAAACTTTCCCGATCTCACCAGGGTGCTCACTCTCACAACAACAATCAGGAGCACCTGACTACCGCCTTCCTTGACATTTGTTCTATATTACATGGTACACGGGTTCACATTTTTCTCAAACGATCTCTGAGACACAGTAGAATTCATGCAAAATTTTACGATGCTAATCTAACCAGATCTTGCTGCAGTAAAACAAGTCTCAAACAATGACACATCTAGCTCTAAGGGCCAATCGAAAGTTAGGTTTTAACAGGCCTAACCCCTTAAGAAATTAGAATAACAATGTTCAACCATGTTTGTGTCTGTTCATGAATTTTGCCATTTCAAGTGGGAATAAATGTGGAGGTATCCTGATGTATTTCTTACCAGACATAACATTTTTGAACCACATTTTAAGAAGAAAGGTCTTATCTTCTGTTTAACTTGTCTGGTTATATTACTTGAATTGTGTGGTATTGCTGGAATTGAAATAAATGTTAGAATTACACACAAACTTTCATAGCCTGTTTCAAGTTTTGACAGTGAGGTGAGCAAGTATAATGGTTTAAGGTTACTGGACAGATAAGTCTCAAGAAGTAACAGAATTAGCTAATCAAGTAATCAAGTAAACAAGCAAATACGAACATGATTAAGTAACTGAGTAGGAAATACATTTCTTCAATTCAAAATCAATCTTGCCTATTGAATTGGCGTTTTTTCTCAATTTACAAAACACACACCTCTGTGGTGAACCACATTGATTTTGTTCACATAAGCACAGAGCGGCACACTCAAGACTTTGCCCCCTGCACTCTGCTCACGCTGGAGTGAAAATGAGGGGACCCCTAAACGGCTTACAGGAAACCGAGGTGATGAATTCCGTGTGCTGGGCCAGAGAGCCCGGCTAATAGATACCTTATCTAGGGGGTTTGATAGGGGAAGGGCCTTCTCTTTAAACACACTGTTAATTGTTTCCAAATGTTTTCCCAATGGGGCAGGTCAGAAAGCAGTAGAGAATGCCACTCGGGGCAGAGCTGATAGATTTTTATTGGTCCAGTTTGAGAAAACGAAGAGGGGAAAGGCCACTATGTCCTGCCTTTGCTGCCCCTTTTTCTGCTAGTGCTTAACTACCAGTCAGATCACATTACCTAGGCAGTAAATCTGAGCAATGGTTAACGCAAATAATCAAAAGCTAATATTACAATACCAAACCACTTTTCTCTGTTTCTGTGATCAGAGTTGTGCAAAGAGGGACTGTTCAGTTAGCCTCTAGCAGATGTCCCCTCACACCATCATTCCTCTACTTGTAAAGTCTTAACCTCCATCATTGTGTCTAGTAGTGGGAATCTCTTTGCGTGGACCTTGTGTCACCTCGTTCTGGAGTAATATCTGTATTGTGTCTTTGAGCAGGAGCTCAAAGGGTAATGGCATGGTGTGGTCTGGCTTGAAAGCTTGTTACTGGGTTAAACGTCAGGAACAGAAACACATGCCAGGCGATATTCATCATAGCAGCACAGTACCTCTTTCCCAGTTAAACTGAATTGCTGCTCCAATTAGACACGATCAGGTCCAAAACCGGAGCTTCCAGGTCTAAGAAGAGTGAAAGCAGAGGCCAAGATGGCAGTAATGAGGTCTTAACCTCAACTTCATTCTATGTCATAATGCTTTAATATGGGCCATATGATAGGCTGCTGTGCACTCATCTAGTATTGGAAAATCAATAATGAGCTTTGCCTGCCTGTTTTCTAAAGGTAATGGCCTAAGAGTGCAGAAAATTAAATAAACTTATGTTTTGTTGAGTATGTTTTAGGTTTTTATGTATGTTTGTGTATTTGAAAAATTTCTAGTAGTCTTCTGCATTAAATAGACAATATTCTATTTACCTGAACAATGACAAATATGTTTCTGGTCCTTTTCATTCATGATCTCTTTTACTTGTTACATTAGTTATTCACACGTATTATTAAATGAATGAAAAGACAAAAAGGAAATGGAAATAGTTATGTTATAAATTACTTTTCGGATTAGTAGTAGTTTAGTTTTCCAAAACACAAAATGATTTCCAGGATGCAGTACACAAAAATTGGATGGAGTTCAAACCACTGTAAATGTTTGTTGGTAAGTGAGAGTCATATTTGTTGCAACCCTTGGCACAGGTAAAAAAAACAAAATTCCAAAAGTAGTCAGACAAAATACTACCACAAGATTAAAAGCTAGATAAAAGAAGATTTCTCAATTTCTGACTGGATGATTAGCATTTAAGGCCCAAAAAGGTAAAAACTGCTGATGCTAATTAAAAGATTTTTGGATAAAATTACTTGCCCAGGAAAAATAGGTCAAATTTTAACCATCTAAAAAATTTAAGTTGTACCTATCTAAACTTTAATTTTAATAATATATATATTTTTAAAAATAATAATATTCTGAGAAACATTCTGGTTTGAAGCAAATACAATTTTCAGTAATACATGCACACTTTAATTTATGATCTAATTATTTTTGTTACACCATATATGATCATATTTCTAACCTAATAGTTTAACATGATTTTCATCTGAGCCCCATGACTTTATAACTGTGCAATTAAAAGGAAGTTTTTTGTTGTGCCCTGTTTAACACTAACTGCCCCTCAGTGAACAGAGTGTTTGAAGGTCATATTTTACATTAGTCTGGCTCTCATACTTAATGGGGTTAATTATGTTGGCAATAACCTCGGATCACATCCCAGTCAATAAGTGTTTTCTAATTGCTTTCAGGATGCATAATAATAACGTAGTCCATCAGTTTCTGTCACCACTTAATAATTGTGGGGAGTGTTAAATTATATGTGATAAACATGAATTTTTTTTGAAAAATTTCAGATCATGTTGCCTTTTTCATATAAAATATATATATATATATATATATATATTTATTTTTTTTTTTTTTTTTAACACTGGACTAGTGTTAAGAAACAGGATGTCAGTGATGCCTTTTGTTCTGGTCATAAGATTGTATGAAGTCATTGTAGATAAGCATATATTATTTTTGGTTGGATACCACATGAACCAGCCAAACACATTTGTCAGACTTTTTTCATGATCGGTGACTGGTCCAAACTTTAACTCTGCTGTTATCTTTCAAAGGAGGAGAGGGGTCAGATCTGGGTTGACTGTCTTTTATTTTGATTGTTTTCGATATCAAAAATAAACAGCAGTGAACAATCCACACAATTTGTTATCTTTGCAGGAAAATAACATGCAAAATAAAGAAACATTAGTAAACTCAAACAACCTAGAACAACCCGCCACAGCTGCATGAAATCTAGCTAACATAACCCACTTTACCTGCAACACAACAACTAGCATAATCTTGCTGTACATTTAAATACAATCTAATTTTGGGTCATATAACATTACATTGCCAATGAGAAGACATATCCCTTCAAACATAGGTACAAATATACAACTTATGAAATGTGAATTAACCAAAAAATCATATTTTATATCTGGGCTGATAGTGTAGCAGGGCTTACCTCTTGCTAACCAGGTGATAGCCCATCATTTAATCTCCTCCTCCATGGGTCAGGCTATGTGACTATGAGGTGCATTCAAATGCAACAGGAAATATTCCCCGCTCACTTCAAACAGGTACTAATAAAAAGAAAAAACTAATTTGCATAACAAATAATGACTGATTTGGTGGAATTTGAAGCTTAACTTAAAATAATATAGCAACCAGATACATTTATCAGAAAAGACCAGTTTAAACTTTGCATTATCTCTTATAAAGATATATATATATAGTTTGATGCTTACAAACTAGTTGATGCTTACAAACATTTAGGTTGTCTACAACTTGCTAAGGACCTGAACCACACATTGGCAGATGGACACGTTTCAGCCTGTATGTACAATGTTAACTATGTGTGAAGAGGAGGAAATCTACAGTAAGTCCATAGTTTGTACCAAATTCTCCATTTTTTTTAAATTGCTGAAAGTATTTGTTATGAATTTGATGTATTTTAAGAAATTATGTATTTTATGAAATGATGGACACATGCTTCCTACCAAATCTGTGTATACATGGCAACATATTCTCTTATTTGGAATATCCAGATTATGTATGTTTTTTTCTTAAAGGTGCTGTCAGAAAAGAAGTACTTTTAATTCCAGTCATAGGATTGACTTGGAAAAGAAGACTTTGGCAATGGGGAGGGCAGACCAAAACAAAGCAAGGAAAACGAGACAACCAAATAGGGTGAAAACAAGACTGTTAGAAGGTAATCGAGCAGAAAAATGCCAAAAATTAGACTGAAGAGTAAAGAGTTGGACAATCAAAATTAATAAAAAAGACAGGAAAAAATGTGAAATGAAGAGAGAGGAAAAGGTGTTCTTTTTCTGAGAGACAGATCTCTCGATGGAGAGTTCCCAAGTGTCCCGCAGGAAACCCTAATAGGATTTTCAAGGCTGCAGCAGGTAGTCTGTGAGGGAACTTTGTTCATGTGAGCTTACAGATGAGGGTTGACACAGACACGGCACTCTGGGAGTTGGTCGCTCCCTCCTCATCTGCCTGCGATGTCAGCACCAATCCGTCACAAGGGATTTCTCCCTATGAAACCTAGTGGCCATTTCTGACATCTCCAACTTACTAATTGTTGTCTCTAGCCCTGTGAAGTCCTAACGAGTTAGTGTCTTCAAACGTATTGAGAAAAACTTCCAGAATCAGTTTTTTTTTTCTGGGATGGATTAGAATCTGTCAACAAGTGTGGAAAGGGGAGGATCCCAAGGAAGAATCTTACATCTTTTCTCCTTCAATTCTTCATATTCACCAGACCAGATTATTGCAGCTTCCATTTGCTCAAAACCACTTTATGACATGCATTGTAACGTCTTTAGAGCACTGAGCAGCTTTGAATGGGCCATGCCATGCTTCTCTCTGCTCATAGTGACAGTGGGACCTGGTCCAACTGCCACCCAGGACACAGAGCCATAAATCATCCGGTTGGCACCATGCTCCATTTCCTCAACAGCTACTAGTTCCTGTAGGAGACAAAAAGGCTTTTGTGGGCTTTAGAGAACAAAAACATTGCCTCTTTTTGTTAGCGCTGAAGTTCATAAGTGATGGTAAGAAAGGCTGCAAAATAAAGGAGTTATCATGCATATTTGAACCTTATTGAAGAAGTTTAATAAGGCTATGACTAAGCCACACTGGCTAAATGTAAACACCTGTTAAACAGAGGACACAATCAAATCAGTCACTGTTTGTTTATGTGCCATAAGTCACCATGGCAACTTGCAGCAGAAATTATTTCATGAAAATAAAGTCATGAAATCTGAGTTCCTGTCGGAGCCTGACCTCGCGATTTCAAAAGTGTTAATATAAAGACGCCAGAATACTAGAGCTGCTGTGGCCTTATCCAAAGGTGGCCTCCTTCCCTCCCTCCCTCCTTCTTTTCCCCACATTCCTTCTTTTCCACCAGTCTCCGTCCTCCCAGAGTGTTTGGATGGCTCCACCTCACTGTCAGACTGTGAGGGACGGCTGTTTTCCTTGCAGGCCAAGATCAAGACAGGAGATGGTCCCCAGGGGGCCCGAGGATGTGAAGCCTCTGACACGTCCCGTAAATCTAGGGCGTCCCATCTCTACTGCTCGATCTGTGAGCAGCATTGAGAACACCAATGAGGCGTGAGGATGAACATTCCTCGGACTGTTCGCACACACACACACACACACACTCATTCGCCTCTAGATTTTGCTGGAAGAATAACACTTTGCTCCCTCTCATTTTTTTGACTTCAGCCTAACTGTCCACATCAGCAAAAATTGTGTCTTCCCACTCTTTCAAATTCAGTCATTTTAATAACCATGACAGTTTTGAGAAGGCTATTAGAGTGAAACCTTGTGTTTTTGTTAGACGATGAAGATTAAGCATGCTGTTTTAGAGTTTTTTACTAACACTTTCAGCCTACTAAAGCCTACCTGATTACTTAGTCCAAAAGGTTTGATCATTCATGCTTTTTCTTTGCTTTAATTGTAGTTACATTTTGGAAAATACAGCAATGTCTCACTTACAGTGCTCTGCAAAAGTATTTACACCACATATACCACTGTGAACAACTGGATTTTATGGGATTTTCTATGACTAACATAAAAATAAATTTTGGAAGTGGATTTGCATTCTGGTTCCTTTATCCTGATACTCATTTCAACTAACTGCCAGTAATTTAAGCTCAGTACACCGCTGTTGTGCAATGGTTTTCTGAGTTAGCAAACATTAGTGAACAAACATTTTTGTAAAGCCCAACAAACACATTATAGAAGCCAGGGATAAAATTCCTTATGGCTTGACTGCAAACCTACCTGGACATGGCCGTCCAACTAAAGTAAAAGGCCAGGCAAAAAGAGCATTAATCAGGACCTGCTAAGAGGCCTCAGGTAAGGCAACAGGAGCTAGAAAGGAAAAGGTCAGGTGGGAGAATCTGATGACAGGACAAATATTTGTTATGAACTTCACAGATCTGATGGAAGAGGGTCAAGAAAAATGCCAATGTTGAAAGTAAGTCAAAGTAAGTGGCTTTTGTAGTTTTCCACCATGAAAAGGAACCAGTCAAGTTCGGGGCAGAGCCCACTGACCTTCTTGCTATACAGTGGAGGGTGTAAAACAAATTAACAAACCACCTCTGCTGTAAAACATGGTTGTGGCAAAATCATGCTTTTGGGGATAGTTTTCTTTAGCTTGTTTCAACTAATATTAACATGGATGAAGTTAAATAGAGGGTACTCCTTGAAGAAAACCTATTAGAGGTGGGCAGAGGTTCACTTTCCAGAAGGACAATGGGATGGTCAAGTCAAAGTCCAGATGTACGTATAAATGATAATCTTAAAAATCCATGCTCAGTGTGACATAGGTAGTTTTTTATAGGGCTCAACAGGGGGCCCTGCTCCACATGGGCGAGAACTGGTCCTAGCCCATGTTACAGGCCCTTAACTGAAGAGATTATGCAGCATAAATTTTTCATGGTGATACAGGTTGGCAATGAAACTGTAGCTAATTGGTCCCTTGCACTAATAAAATTTTAACCTTCACATTTTACTAGAACACTGTTAGCTTTAGTTTTATTGAGATAAAATCAGTTTTCATTTGCTAGATTAGGCATCTGCAGCCTGCATTTCTGTAGCCACTAGTAGCTCTTCTGCTCCGTGACTTGCTTGATTAATTAGATGTTGCCATGTTTCTTGTTTCATTGTTTTGTTATGTGCCTCAATTAAAAAAAACTGTCCCCACGGGTAAACTTGGTCTACAACTTTCACTGTATTCTGCAAGAATGGGAACAATTTAAGTGTCGTACAAAGCTTCCAGACGCTGATAGAGCCATAGGGTTTGTGTAACATAGTGGTGTGTCTCTCTGTTTATCTGACCTCATTAGAATAAGTCAGTTTTTACAGAGATACATTACACGAATACAAGAGACAGAGAAAAAGATTTAGATTATAGAGATGCGTTGAAAACTCTGACCTACAAACATGTAAACAGCAGATATGCTGGGCCATGGCCAGCCCATGTCGCCCCTCTTCCCCTCATCCATGTTACCCACGTTGGCCAGATTTTTCACCCAAATGGAAATGTGGCCTGTCACTTTCACGCAACCTCCAACTGCTCCGTCTGTCTAATCCGTCATAGCGCGCCAGCAGCCGCACAAATAGGCCTGCCACTCTCACTGTCATCTGAGTAACGGATGTTCTATCGTTACCGCTGGGTGGGACCAAGCACAACTCAGGTCCACTCCTCCTCAATTTTTTGTTTTGCCTCCCTCCTTTCCTCCTCATCCTCTCTCCTCCAGTAGCTTCATCCCCAGTCATGATTTTGGGCCTCTAGGAGTTTAAGTTCCCCTTTGAGAACACAGGCATGTGTATTTACTCCTCTGCACAATGAATGCTCCCTCTGATGTCCCATCAAGACTCAAAAGCAATGGTATAATAGGAGCAGGGGTGGGATGAAATAAATTGTGTCCTGGACTGGTAACCTAACAGCCATCATAAATAATGTAGACCTATTTGAAGGGGAAGATGGGGCATTAGAAGCTATTTACACGGCAGGAGCCATGCTATCGATCAGCATGGGACGTCCCATAGATAAGAATGGGGTGATGTCACGGTTATTTATACTGATTCCTGATGGTAAGGCTACAAAGGGGATTTTGGGGTGACAGGATCATCAGTTTTTGGGGCGTGGGGGATGTGATGTATTTGGTCATCAAAGGTACAATCCGCATGAGTGAGAGAGGTGTATGCCTCCGATACTCACATAACCTCACACATCTGCACCTATCGTCTCATAGAGAGGGTCACACGAACATTTTACTTTTAAAGATAAATGCCGTAGCTATGATTTGGAGCTGCACAGAGCAATAAGAAGAAAAAAGCTCACACTTGATTCTGCTTCTATCCTTCCTCCTCGTGTGGCAGCATGCTCCATATATAAAGAGAGAGTGCTATAAAACACTGGTTTTCCACTGGTGTGCCACGAACTGAGCCAAAGGGCATATTCAATAAGAATCTGAGACAGAATTACCATTCAGGGATCACTGGTCAGGTCAGATGAGTACAAGAGGCATGCTTGTATCAGGATGAAAATTTAGGAAGTGCCAGACATGGAGACTGGCTATGATGTGCCTTGGGAAACCATATATATTGCAACAAATAAGTGGGAGACAAGCTGAAAAAGAACCGCAAGTAGCTAACGGTCACATGTTAGAGATGTTTGGAGGTTAAAAGTGTGATATTTCAATAGTTAAAAGGATACTATGGATTTCATAAAGTGATATTCTGAAACGTTATTGCTAGTAATACTTCACGTATCTCTATTAGGTGGATATCAGATATGAGTTTGTAGAGAGTGAAGAAGTCCTTATAGTGTTGGAAAGCTATCAGCTAGTCAGTTGAAGCTGCTGTTTTAAACAAATGTTTGCCATTTAACTACAACGGTTCATATATATGGGACACAACACCAAAGAGGATATTAATACTACTTGTTTTAAGGAGACAGGTTTTTTTTGCTGCTATTCAACATACCACTGACAGTAAACTTTTGAATTTTGAGGCAGTGAAGATAAATACAACCAGCAGCCTCTACCAATGTAACAGGCATAGCTGCACAAATGTACTATAGTGACTCTAATCAGTGCATGTTTACCTGTAGTTTTTCTTTACTTTAGATGAGTCTTTTCTCTGTAGTTGTTTATTCATGTAGGCTGTATCTTTTAGTCATTCTTTGTGATTAGATATTCTTGGTTATGGTTAGATTTATGTTTTTGCAGCTTCCCTATTGGTGTTTATTTCACCTTCCTCCCATGTGCCATGTCGCTCTCTCTTTCCATCTCTCTTTCTGTCTGTCCCTGTCTCTCCCTCAGCCTGCCTTCTGCTCTACAGTAACAGCTGCACCCAGTTAGTAATCAGCCCCAATTCATTGTTCCAGCAATCACACTCCCAGTCCCTGTGGGTCTCCGCTCGCTCTCTGTGGTCTGCTTGTTCTTTGTAAGTTATTGTTGTATAAATTTTGAATCATACTTATACTTTCCAACCATAGATAAACCTTTAGCTTTTTGGGTCTTGGCTTTAGGCAAATGGTACTAATTCACATTGTAAATGGATCCACTTCATGCACTACATAAACTCATATTTAGTAAATTAGAGCATGCTTTCTGATGAGGATCATTAGACATTAAAAGTATCACTAAAAAAAATTAAACATACTTTTATGTTTTCTCTCTAGGAAAGGTTTTTATTGGTTTGCTGTAATATTTAAATTCTACAATTCTTGTTTTTATTTTCTGTAAGCGAAAATTTCTGATAATTATCAGAAATAAAAGCTATCCAGCATCTATCAGTGCCTAGTTATTCTGTGTAATGTGTTTCACATAGAGATAAAGTTTCTGAAGTAGATTGGTTTTTCAATAATCTAATTTATTGATTTGGTCTGTGTATTGATTACAGTTTAAATATTATGCACCTTGAGTTTTACTAATGTTTTTAACAATCTAACATTAAATCAGACTGAAGTTTTTCCATTTTCTTTAGTATTAAGTTGTTCGGTTATTTATTTATTTTTGACAGACACAGAAAGTGGTTGAAAGCTAATTTTGCTAAGGAGATCAGCCGTAATGTTCTTTTGCAGCATATTAACACCTCTTGTGTTTTGGGTCCTTTTGGGTCCACAGTCATTTGCATTTCTACAAAAAAAAAAAAAATTGGGACCTGGATAGACTTCAAACAGAAAGACTCACGTGCTCGAACAGACACAACTCAGTGATTGATAAGCTTATAAAATTGTTGTCAATCTGACAAGGAAAAACTGTCCAGTGTTTGGTAGATGTGGAGACAGGAGTAAAGGATGTGGGGGGACAAAAGCTGGAGTGACTCCAGTTTTTTTTTTTTTTTTTTGTAGCTATCGTGGGAGCATGAACATTGTCAGGATTATTAGTCCAGAACTTCTGGCATCTATCCAGACATTGGACTGTGCCTTTGCTGGGGGGATTTACCAGCGGGGTTTTAGCCCTATCACATGCACGCCCGCACAAACCACCGTGTCCATTAACCACCAACACTTGTCTTCTCAGTTCCTCCAAACAAGAAAGACTGCACAACAACAACAAGATGTGTGGAGCCCAAAGTCCTGCCCGGCCCTGATAACAAGTCTTGGCTTTATAAAAATAAGTAAACACATGTGGCTGTTTGATGTCGGGGCTTATCTCTGTTAACTTGAAATTCTCTAAGAGGTTCCGTTTTTTTTTTCAAGCGAGATCAAATTCAGTAATTAATCAGCTCACTTTTTTTGCGCCAATTCCTATTAGTAAGAAAAACTTTTGGTTAACATAAAAAGAACACAACTGTGTCGGTGCATGAGTGAAGTTGTAGACTTGCTTCTTTCATGTCGTTAATGAGAAAGTGGCTGCAAAGACTTGAAAAGTTCTTGTTTTCCACCAAAAAACACTGATGTTTTGTATCCACAAGTTTATTTGTGGGGCATTAATAGAAAATAGCACACTGATCGATTGATATCTATCTGTATGCTAATAGTAAACATATTATTCATTCACTTTTAGGAAAAAAAATCTCTAGATTTCTCCACAATTTCAAAGTCTGCCTCATGTCTTTTACGACCTTTGCTTTATTCCTGGATTTTGTTGTTTTAGCTCAGTCGACTTTTCTGTGAATTCTAATAAGCTTTCTTTTTCATGTAGAGGAAAATCATCTCAAGGCATAATTCTACCACCACCCTGTTTTGCTGTGTCAATACTGGTGATATTTTAGTTTTTTTATATAAACTTAAGAAAAATATTGGTGCTACTTTATGACTTCCACATATGCTATTGTGCATAAAGCTCTGTATTCTTTCAGGGACCCAGAAGATATATCTTAGGCATTTTCCCTAGTAAACTGGTAATAATGATGAGTAAATACCTCATTAAACCTGATTAATTTGACTAACAGAACGATCCCAGCACAGATTATTAACAGCACATCTGTAAGAGCAAAGCTGAAGTTTGTAACCATGGAAAGTGCAACTCCTTTACAGAGAAGGAGTGTTCATGGTTTGTTCAAAACAAACAAGGAGGGTCAAAAATGGGTCACCAAAGTTCATGAACTCCAAGGTGCAAGTGGTGGCAAGCAGCAAACGAACAGCAAGATAGAGACAGGTATGTCGTAACACAATGGATGGAGCATGTTATAGAAATGCTTTGCGACTTTCTGAATTTGTTTTGGCTTATTCACACATGTTGCTGTCATGAACTGACTGTGCCAGAGAGGTTCTGTTGAACGCCTTTTCAAGAAAACCCGCCACAAAGGTCATGTATCCATGAGCATTGTTTTGACCTCTCACCCGTGACCCTTCTGCGAGTCCAGACACCAAGGGAGAGCTGTAACAATGGCAACAATAGCGTTTGGCCAGGGATGGGGTGGGTGGGATATATTTTGTGAACCTGAGAGTGTTTTAATGACAGAAGATTTTACACTGTCCATCTCAAAGTCTTTCTATGTTTGCTGCAATGCGGAGTCTAAAAAGCATTTTGAGAAACAGGCAACTCTGCCCGTTCATCCCATCATAGACGAAGCAAAGACATCCTAGTACTTTACCTCAGCTCGCATGGGCTGAGAAGAAAAGAAGGAAGTTGGGGTTTTGTCTCTCACCCCTCTTTTGTGAAAGCAACCCTGTGTAATAAATCTGCATCTGGTAAATAGCCCATGAATAAAGGAAGATTTTATCCTCAGTGGCAAATGGAAGATTTAGTAGGCTGCAGCAGCATCGCCCCCTCTTCTGAACAAGTAAAAATTGGTCACTCAGTGAGCCTTAAGAGGTATAAAAAGCCTGCGGTAGTTCATTAAATCTTCGGCATGAAGATGGGACCACTGTGTCTGTGATTTACCACAGTCAGGTGCAGGGATCGGCAGCAGCGGCACTTAGCCCCACCTCTCATTCTCTGTCTGCCCAATGAGGAAACAGCTGAGCTTGCCTTGCTATTTATTGGCGCCGTATTGGCACTTGGAGAACAGAGGGAAAGGAAGACTAGTTCATTTTTTTTTTGGTTATAGTTTCTTTTTTGTTATGGAGTCTGAATAGGAGAAATAATTTAACTCTTTGTCCATAATATGTTTCTCACTTTCATACAGTTACGGTATTGAAAAGCATGCCAGTTGTTTCCCTGACATTTCATACATTTCCTTTTCACCCAAAGTTTTATATAATTTCTGGTAATAACACTTAAAAATACTTTCTCCTGAATGTTTCCTTTTTTAAAAGTTATACAGATGCATCTCAGGAAGTTATAGTACCACTGAAAAATGTATTTACTTCAGTAAGTTATTAAAAATATAGTCAAATGTATAAAAGATAAAAGATATTTCCTTTTATGGAACAGTGATAAAAACGTTTTTTTTTTTTTTTATCAAACAAATGACATGCTTCGCTCTACATTAACATAAGAATGACAATGAGCTTGAAAGTTTCAGGCACCCTGAGCCTGGCTGTTCACATAATTCCTTGCCCAAGCAAACACATGGAAAGTTGAGTGGAAGAAAAATGGCCAAGTAAATGTGTACAAAATCTTGAGGAATTGCTGTTTACCCTCACTTACTCTCAGGATATATGAACACAAGTGACCAGAAGGAATTTTCTGAATAGAGTTGCCTTAGATATTAGGTTAAAAGCCCAGGTAAAGCCAAGATCAAAGGCTCCAAGCACATCCAAAGAGGCTATTTGAGTTGGTTTGAGTTTCTGATCAGACTGTCACTGGTACCTTGCTTTGGAGGTTTTTCCAGTCATGTCTCACTAGGAGGAGACCCTACACCAGGTGCATAGCTCAGTTATGCATCCCTGCTAATCTGGAAACACCTTGACGGGCTTTTAATGAGATGGAGACTGTGGCTCAGGTGGGAACATTGTGGTTTCCCTGCTGGGTCTGTCGCCTTTGCAATTTAATGTTTTAGGTAAGGAGAAAATGATGTTTGGAATGAGGAAATTGATTCTAATATAACATGTACCTGTAATTCAAAGATGTATGAAAAGTTGTGTTTTAATTTTTTTTATTTTTTGGCAATCACAGCACTGCAGTAGATAAGTATCCCTGTCTCTGAAAATCTTTTGTTGCTGATCTGTTCTATTGCTGATTAAATATTTGCTCTCAGATTCCTTCACAGTTTTTGTTTGTCTTGTTGAAACATTGACAGCGCACATACCAAGGCTGTGCCCTGAGACAGAAGGTGTGGTGCACATCGTTGTAATCTTTGGTATAAAAGAGTGATAGTGCTGTCATAAAAAGAAAAAAGCAATGTTTGGAATTTTGTGCAGCATGTTTTAAATTGGCAGAACAATTAACATAAAACTGTGTTCTCCTGTAGAAAAGCCATTATTTGTGCAGATCCTAAAATATCTGCACACATACTGCAAAAGAAAGTTCTGGCCTATAGACACATAATTCCTGTCTGATTTTGCTCTTACAGGTCAGAGATAATTGGAAAATGTTCACTTCATCATATTAATGAAAACCTCCTCTCGTTTTTTTCTACAAGTTTTTTTTTCTGACAGGAGGTTTATTTCTTTATAAATTCCTCGCAAAACTTACCAAGGAAAGTCATTCCCTGTTTTGGAAGGTCGTGTTCTCCTGAACAATCTGCAAAGCAAATCTGGTAATCTCCTCACTGAAGGACAGCATAAGGGCAGATAAATGCCATTTACCACGGGAGTAGCAGTGCTATATGTCTCCCTAAATAGGATGATTTAGACTTGTATTAATCAAATTCAGAAATGTCAAGTTTCCCTCTGCGTTACAGAGAACCCCTCCTTTTCCCCATTTCTCTCCACTTTCATCACACCCATTCCTCTTCTATTTACCCTTCATCCGCCTCTTTTTTCTCCCTGATGTCAGTATAAAGACGTAGGGCCTGATCAGCGAAAGCTGATGTCCTAATAGAGAGGTAATGAGAATAGATCTGCTCTACGTCGGGCCGCATGTGCGTCCCGCGTGCCGCCGTGTTCGATCAGTTATGAAAGACGCAAGGAGGGGAGAGAGTGTGATGTCCTCCGGCCCTTAGCACAAAGATAATATTCTCTGTTTTATCCACCTCTGCCTGACAAATGACTATCATTAATCAGAAATCCCACCTCGTGTGTGTGTCTGTGGGTGTGAATAGGTGGAGTGGGGAAAATGCAAGATGGGGATGAATACAGAGCATGAGTCTCTCGGTATTTGCGCAAGGAGGAAATGCAAACATGGACACACATGAAACCACGCAAATTATTCTAGAGATAAAGGACACACAATTATGTGTAGAGGAGTGTGGGAAAGTTAGGTGAACCTACACTGCACTACTAAAAATGAAACAGACTTCAGGAGGGAATGTGGAAACTTTATGGCAGCTTATTTTCATCTGTTTTTTTCATCTGTTTTTAGACTGTCAAATTCTCCAGCCTTACTGCCGGGAAATGGCTGGAATGATTCACTTATTTACCGGTCAGGAAATTGAATACGTTTTTTTAGGATATGTCAAGGAGGAGCTATAATTAAAGTAAATTTGACTAAAATAATACAAGATAGAAAAAAATAAGAAATTATGAGAAGATATCAAAATAAGAACCTTCCAAAAGAAAAAAAGGAAAAAGGAATACATTTACAAAATAAGAAAGATTGTTTTTTGGAATGAATATATGCTTCACTCATGTCTTGAAAAAAATCACATGAATTCTCTTCATACCCTGAAAATATCTATAGAAAAAAAAATTCTGCTTAGCTCACTAAAACATGATGCGCAAACCCAGAGCAGAGCTGAAGACCAGCAGCGCTACAAAGGTTCCACTCTGTGAGATGGCTCACAGCCCCGGTCCGTCCCTCTGGCCTCAGCTTGGCCTCGGTCTGGGGCTGGCCCGGCCAAACCTCCACCACATCCCCACAGGAGCATCTACATCTCTGATCTGCGCCACTCCGCTGTGTTTGTGCCAAGTGCACACTCCAACTGCTCAGCCTAATCGAGGCATGACCTGAGAGGCACACTGGCCTGACTGTGAGTGGAGGCTGACCCCAAACACAACTTACCTCCCCCTGTGATCAGCTCTTCCTCCCTACATTTCAAAGCTGCTACCTGATTTTATTTAATTCGTCTTCATCTGCTGCAGTTTTAAACACTAAATCACTAGACACACAGGGGCTCTTTCACATCAATATTCACAGTCACACAAAGTTACCCTTCCCTGCATTAAATATATAAATCCCTCTAAAATCATTCGATCAGAATGAACACCGGCAAATATGGTTTTTGCCTCTTTGCTTGTTTGAAGCACTCACGACCTTCCACAGAAGCACACATGTAAGCCCACAGAGTGTAATCCCAACTGGGATGTGCCCACCAGGGAGCAGCCTGATACTGGAGCTCTGCTGCAGCAGCGGAGCTGTTCGGCTGCAGGAGACCATGAGCCTACAGTGGTCATTCACACGGGGGGCTGTGGTGCCAGGTTACAGTCAAACAAGTCAGAAGGCCGTTTCAAAGGGAACTCTGCAAAATAGATGATTGCGCATCGGTAAATGGGTGGTAACATGCAAAGCATCTGTTTTGGAGCAGGTTCTTAACCAGGGTTTGCCCTTTTGGGAGTGTTTTCCAGAGTTCTGTAAAATGACAGAAAGTCACTTCTCTGCCATAGACCAGGGTCACTTCTCTGCCCCTCACCAAGTCTCGCATCTTGCTGTTTGTGTGTCCATCAGTCAGGCTGCGTCTTTGCGAAGAAAAAAAAATGTGCGGACTCCACATATGAGAACGTTTAACAAGGCTGTAGCCGTCATGTTTTAATAGTTCTGGTGATGATAATTGTGGGCTGCGTGATGGCTTGCTCGTTAAAGCCGCTGCAGTAAGACTCGATTTCAGGACTGTAATTGCAGCTTGTTAGGATAATGCCAATCAGGAGCTTTGGCATCTGAATTCATTAGGACCTTTAGTCTTTTAGGCCTTCTGTGGTAGTACTGTAGTGCAAATGGAGCATGTGTTGAAAGGAAGGGAAAATGATAAATGCTATCTCAAATTTTTCAAATTTTTGAGTGTGGGAATACATTTCGGCCAAAAGTTAAACTTTGTCTTGTTTGACCAGAACACCTTCTTCCACATGCTTGAGGGTCACAAATTTCTAGCAGTAATGTGACAAATTATATAAAAGTTTAAGATTTATTTAGTACTTTTGGTAAGATGTTGCTGCTCACATTTGACACAAGGTGAACATTATAGTGACATTTAGAAAGACTTCAACCAGCTCCTTTTATTTCCAGCCTCACAGAGGATTGCAGTAATTTTATACATTATAGGCTTATTTAGCGGAATACCCCGTTTTCAATGAACTCATTCAAAAATAAAAAAGGTAATCATGCTTGTAAACTTTTTCTTTTTTTTTCTTCTTTTTTTTAACCTAAGACTACTTTGCTTTATTCACCACTGCAAATTGCAGGGAGAGGTCATTTTTTGCTAAGTATCCCAATATCTATAAAACTGAAACTTTAAAGCTCTTATTTATTTTCAAATAAAATTTGTGTTTGGACTATAACAGTTCTACCCAGTGCGATATGTTTTAATGCTTGATTCACTGCCAGGAACAGGAAGTGGAGACTCTGGTGTGGCATCTGTCCTCTGTATGTGTGTGTGTGTGTGTGAGAGAGAGAGAGAGAGTGAGAGAGATATAGAGAGAGGGTATACATTGCTGCACATGGTTAGTGTATAATTTAAGATTTCTGGTGAGTTAAATGGCTCTCCAGCTCAATAGCCATCAATATGGCTGCTTGTAAAGAATGTCTGAAGCCAGTTGGAGGCTTCCAGGCTTGTTAGATATTAGGAACGTTTGAGGCAGGTGGTGGAGGCGCCGAGGCCAAGGTCCATATGGATCTGATCACAGAACAGTAGTGGCAGCTTATGGGCTTTTGTTACTTTATTCCAGCACTTGGGATGTCTGGAGTTCCTAAAGTCAGTGGCAGTATTTTTTATCTTATTCTTTATTTTTCTAATATTTTTTATCTTTAAATTAAGAAAATACCCTTTTTTTTTTACTTTTCTAGCAATACTTTTTTTCTCAATTCTTGTGTTAAACCCAACCAATCACTGTCTTTTCTGTTAATAGAGCATTCACATTTTAGTTAGCTGCAGCTCCATAGAGTAGAATCTAAAACAAACAAAAAAAATGAGAGGTTATTTTCCAGACTCCCTGCCTTTTAATCATAATGTCATGTTTTCAAATGAGCTAAATGAATCCCTTCTCCCCTCTTTGTCTCTAACCTCAAATATTTACTGTTGGCGTTGTCTGTGGGCGGCAGGCGAAGGCAGCAGGCGGGCTGAGGGCTGGAGGAGCACAGAACTCCACAGCGCGCCTTGGCCAAAGAGGCAGAACGTGGGCCCGGCTCAGCCCAGCCTCGAGGGCCCGAGTGTGTAGCCGAGCTGCCTAATTGAGATCTCAACGTGACACTGAGTGCTTGTAAATTACAATGTGCTAGCCAGACGAGCTGGAGGAGCCTTGAACTCAGCAGCAGCCCCACAAACATATGTGAGGGTTTTGTTGCGTGCTTATGAGTGGAGTTGGCTGTCCTTTGATTTGTTGTGTGCTGTTATTATTAATGCTATTCTGTTCCCTGAAAGGATGCTGGATGAATACTAGAATGTTATTATCAGGTTGCAGTGAGCTTTTCTCTCTCTGTTAAATCAAACCATAATCATCTTCTTCTCCCAGCACTTTAATATTTTTGACCCCAAAACAATTTTAGCGACAATGTCATGCAAATGTCTATTCTGTTATGTCTAAGTGTGGTAACTATTTAGTTTTAATAGCTGTAAAAAAGAGTTTTG
>CAEGAF010082598.1:0-12678 GCA_903067075.1 Micropoecilia bifurca | reverse complement strand
ATGTACAAGCACACAAATGATCGTTTTAGTAATTTGCTCAAATGTACCATTCATTAATAGAAGTTAGTTGTTTATTTTATATTTGGTGAGTTGGAACCATGTCTGATTTATTTTTTGTCAAAAAAAAGTGTTTTTATGAATATAGTTTTTGTTTGATTTGTATTTCATTTCTCATAATCAATGTAGAAAACTTGGCATTTTAGGCCCCTTGTAGCGCAATGTTGCCCTGAGGCAACAAACCCAAATCCGGTTCCGGGAGGCATCAGGGTCCAATTTTATGATTGAGCTGTAATTAAGGAACAACAAGCTCCCAAGGAATGCAGGAAAATATTTTTTCCCAAAAAAAACAAAAAGTCATGCCATAGAGGGTTAGCATAAAATCTAAAAAAGTTTAGTAACCTCTGGGATAGACGGTCTAATAATGAATCACCTAAATTTGAGAATGACCAGGTAAGACTCAGTTGAACATGGAAGAAGGTTCTTTGGTCAGACAGTCCAAACCGTCTCAGCCACAAGAACAGTCTCAGTGATTTAAACAAATTGGAGTTGATCAGTTGAGGTGCTGCAGTTACCTGCATCCATATGTTTCATCATGTTATCCACGGTCTGGTCGTTCAACAATCTGGTCTGGTAACCCAGTTTAGTGAATGTCTCAGCTACCTTATCAGCATCAACATCGGTTCCATGTCGGACGCCCATTCCTGAAGGAAGACAAAGAGGAAATCTGTTTAGCGTCTGGATGTTAGCTCGACGAAGCCAGTGTGAGATCTGTGGCCTGCATTTCATGACCGGTGAAAGCTAATATTTTAAACCTTGCAGAATTTCCAAACACACCACCACAGCGTGAGTTCACACACACTTCGGGTTTTAATGGATCTTATCAAATCCGTCCTATCAAAGCTTCTTTTCTTAGAGCAAAGAATGGAAAAAAAAGAAATTAATGAATCCAAGCAAGAGTAAATATCTACGAATATAAAATAAGATAAAATGTGTATGTTTTAACACATCTTTAACTACTTTTTCCATCTGCTTCCAAAAAAAACTGATTTTTAAAAACGTTAACATCTTAAAGAGAAGTTGTTCTTTGGTCATATTTCTGGCTCAGTTCATACATTGAATGAATCAGACCAGTAAATCGGATCCCTTTGTCTTCATTCAGAAAACAAATTTATCGACTTGTGCCTAGACTCTGAGACCATATTGGGCAGTGTGTGAAGAAAGTGGTTTAAGAAAGTAGAAGCAGGAGGAAAAATGTTAAATAAAACAAAAACCTTAAAGGAGATATGATTGATCAAGTTATGTGAACTGTGTGGCCTTGAAAGATAGATTATCGTGTAGATCCAAGTTAGGTGAATAAATTGGAAGAAAAAAGATTTAAAAAAAAAAGAGAAGCAATGAATTAACTGATAAATATAACATCAACATATATAAACACAAATAAACAATACATTTACATAAGAGATCATAATAAAACCTGACTTCTTGATATAGTAAAAATAATTTGTAATGATAACAGGGGTAGTTTAGAAAACAATCTATGGTCTAAACTATTAAAAAGGTAGCTTTAATTAGTAATAAAAACTTGTCTGAAACTGTTGTGTGTTTAAGCGTTTGTTGAGACCGGAACAAAAATAAACATCTGCTGAAATAAAAAAAAAAAGAGAGAAGTTAATCAGTGAATCACGTTAATGTGAAATCTTACCAGTGCGTACGTCAAAGTTCTTGTTGTTGATAATGAGGCAGACTCCCATGCTGGGGTAGTCTGTTCGGTAGCGGTAACTGACAGAGGGAGAACCTTGACTTCCTGAGCTGTTCTTCACCTTCTCATCATCACCACCTGCTGGAGCTTTGCTGCTGCTGCACACATGGGGACACAAACTCCTGAGGATGTTTCACTCAAACCAGAAATACTTGTTCATCAGCTAAACTCTGAAAAACAATTATATGACAGAGTCAAAATGGCTATTCAACCTAGTTTACCATGTGAACAGATGAACTTGGTTTCTGTGGAAAGCAAAATGAACTTTCTTGTTTGACAAGCCAGTGGTAGCAGTTTACGTTCACAAAGGGGAGGAGCAAAGGGGAAAACTAAAACAAAACAAAACAAGGAAACAGTCTCTACCTTTTTAGAGAGCATTTTGAGGCGTCCACAGTGTCCTTAGCCCGGTCTTTGTCTTTGCCATTCTCTGCCATGTTCCTACAGACGTTAGCAGACAAACACAGCAAAGGACAAATCAGAGCAGAAGATAAGGGACAACGTCTAGGAGTATTACTCCCTGCTCAGAAGCAGTGCCTTTCAAAACCTCTCAAGTTGAACTATCTTAGGAACGGAGAAAATTCCCATTGTAGCTTCTGAAGCAGAATGTTCCAGACAAACCTCACTGGGTTTCATCAAACAGAGCAGCACAAAGTAGAAGACCATTGTGTTATACATAATGGAAACTAGTTTAACATAAATCTGGTGCAAATAACCTTTTATTAATTATTAAGTAAAATAAAAATGAATGAACTTTGAAACAGATCAATAATATGCATTATGTCTTTATTCCTTTTCGCTTTGAAACACCTTAATAAAATCCAGTGTAGCCAACAGTTTAATATCTAAAGCTCAATGTCCGCCTGTGTTCACACCAATCGGATTGTAAATGCAGCTAGAAAGTCCTGCAGATTCCCGCTACATGTGGGAGTCCAGTCAAAGCCCAGATTTAGATCCAGTAGAGGCAAGACTTGAAAAAATACAGTTCACAGAAGTTCTCCATCCAATTTAAACTTGAGAGAAATTTAAAAAAAGAAGCAGCTACTAGAAGCCCAGAAAACATTAGATGTAGGTGTTCTTACAGCAAAAAGGTGCTTTTACAAATGACTGATATGGGAGGGGTCCAAATACAAGCTCATGCCACACTTTTCAGATGTTTTCCATGCCAAAGATATGTTTGAAAACTGTATCTTTTTCATTCTGCTTCAAAATTAGGCCTACTAGAACCGACTTAAGATATATCTTAAAAAGACCTCTGACTCATTGTTCTTCTCTAAGATCCCAAGATCTCCCAAGATCCCATGCAGGTAAAACCACACAGAAAACATCAGTGTTCAACGTCACAGAGTTTCAGAGTTTAATCAAAAACCAAACAAAGCATGAAAATTAGATCAGAAAACTGCAAAAAATCAGAAAGCATATATTAATTTACCTGAGACAAATAGGATAAGGAAAAATGCCAAAATAAAAGAAAAGCAAAGACGTGTCTTTGGAGAGTGCTCATGCGTTCTGCAAAAGCAATCTGATTCGTTCCTCTGGGTGCGTAGTTTTATCCAAAAGGGTGTTTCCTTTTTTTTATTTATGCAATTATGAAATTATGGCATGTATTCTCCTTTTATAGCTGAAACCAGTTCCAAATGACTAAGTTGGGACGTTTTACTACCTTCTAAGATCTGTTTCATTTCAGAACTACAGGGCTTCTCTCTCTGGACAAGGGAGACCAAAGGTCATTTTAGAGCAAGCTTTTCTCATGCGAGTTTGAAACCTGGACTTTCTCCCTGTTATCCAATTGAACAAAAGATTCTTGTTTTTAACCAGAGTTCACCAAAATGTTATCTTATTTTATTACCTCGCCGAACAGCCATCTAAACACAGGTCTTCACAATAAATTTTAGGGCTGTATAATGATATTGATATTGCGATATATATTGATATTTTCTTTCCTAGAAAAAAAATTGATATTCATCTGCAAGTATCGTAACATCCAACTATCACGTTGCTCACTCATTGCTTGCTTCGCATCAGGTCATCAGGCTTAGAGTGATTCCTTCAGATGTTAAGTGTCAAGGTTAAAAAGATATCAAACTATTCAGAGCAGGTACTTGGTGCATTTTATTTACTTTACAAATGCATGTAAGCTGCAGTTTGTACTGTTTCAATTTAAAAAAACATGCTGTCTCACTACTTCTTTGATTAATTTTGTCCAGACTTAAGGTCTGTGTCCAACCAGAGCCAGGTATTGTGTAGTTGGTGCTTTCAATCCAACTTTATAACAGTCACAAAATATAACCAAAATCACTCTGTCCCTCTAAAATCTTTCAGAAAATCGCAAAAGTGCATCGAATTGTATTGTTTGCTAAATTCCGCGATATATATCATATTGTGGGCAGAATATCGTGTATCATATATCGTATTGTGAGATTGTTGTATCACTACAGCCCTAATAAATTTAACAGTAGATCACTCAGAGCCTGGGACCAATTGATTCAGACTTCTCCATCCTCTTAGATCAAAGCCCCGATTTGAAGAATTACAACAATTAAGAGTATTCCTGATCCTTTTCAATAGAAACACATTGATTCTAAACATTTCCTAATTAATGTCCCCTCAGTTTTGATTATGTGTTTGACTGATATTACAGTTTAGACACTACTAGTAGTTGTTAATATCCATCTATCCATCCATTTTCTTACACCCTTGTCCCTTAGTGGGGTCGGGAGTTGCTGGTTCCTCTCTCCAGCTAGCGTTCCGGGCGAGAGGCAGGGTCACCCTGGACAGGTCGCCAGTCTGTCGCAGGGCAACACAGAGACACACAGGACAAACAACCATGCACACACACACCTAGGGACAATTTAGACAGTCCAATTAACCTGACAGTCATGTTTTTGGACTGTGGGAGGAAACCGGAGTACCCGGAGAAAACCAGTTGTTAATATAAAACTACAAATTAAACTATTCTAATCAACACATGCTGTTAATAACTAAGAAAGATATCCTACAAATTAAATTACAATTAATAAAAGTACTATGTGTTGTCAGTTTGTTTTCCTCACGTTTTTAGTGTTTTCTCTCTGTGGGAGATGACTTGACATGACTCCACTGCCTGCTGCTTGAGACACTTCCTGGGACCAGAGTTAATTTAAGGCTGGTTCCCCCTGATAACATCCAGTCTGTCCTGCCGCTCTTGTCTATAGTGTTTATGCATATTAAAAAAATATCTATCTCTAGTTATTTAGATTACACCTTTAACACAACTTACCTAAATTAAGATTAGCTATATTAACACAAGAATATTCACATTTTCTTCAACAAGTCCTATTTTGTGTTAGTCAATCATATAAAAGAATAAAGTTTGTGTTTGTAGGGAATCAAATAGGAAGATGTTAACTGACATTTGAGCCTCTTTTTGCCTTTAACCTGCTTAATCAGCGTCACATCTCGTTTGTGACATGTAAACATGGATCCTTCAGTCAAGTATGCGGAAAGATCTTATCACTGTAAAATTTAACTTCATAATTGTTTTTAAGTTACCTGGTGTTTCGGTAAGAACCTGACTCACTGACGTGACAAGGGATTTTCTTGTGTAATCCGCAGATCAGCTACATAACTTCAGTTCAGGAACATTAACTTTTGAAACAAGACAATCTGTAAACAGTGAGGTTCCTCTGTGGAGCTGACAGCTTTATTCCAACCGAAAACATAGAGCTGGCAAATTGAATGTGTTGCTAAGAATTTCATTAATGCTCCAAACCAAAGTAATAATTTAAACCTTAGTCATTTACAGCTCCATATAAACAGCAAATGTTAAGTACAAAACGAAAATGAAAACAATTTATCCAACAGGTATGAATCACTTTAGTTGTGTAATTACACCCAACCCAGTTTACAGTAAACGTTTGGGGAACCATTAACATGACTATATTTCGGCGTCATAAACATTTCCTTAGTTGTTTTAACTTCTACAGTTAAAACAAATAAGGAATTAACAGCTCATTGTTAATTCACTCTAAAATCCTTGTTCTCGCGAGGCCGTCACATATGACAAGGCACTCAAAGAGACCAAACTATCTGTAACAGCCAACTTATCGATACAACTGGAGCAAAGCGACACACACTTGAGGTTTTCGGCTCTTCACCGTGAATAACAGCAACAAACTCACTATAGTCACCTTGAACCTACCTTCTTGTAGTGACGTGTGGTAGAAGAGCCTAACAATGTGTGAACTTAAGAAATAATTTTCTTTTCCCTCGAGGGTATAAACCTGGCACTTTCAGCCAATCAGAGACGCTGCACCAGTTTGTAGGCGGATCAGTAAGAGACTGACCGACAGCCGGTAGCTGATTGGCCGAGAAAGCTCTCGTTGTTAACCTTGATTTAACCGAGTAGTTTGAAGTAATTTTACCTCTATATTCTTATGCTATTACTACTAATATAATTAATGACAATAAATTCACAGAAATATATCGAAAACCCACATTTATTGAACATGTTTATCTTACATTATAGTTACATACACAAATGCTAAGGAAAGTCTCATTATTTTTGACCCTTCTTAGCCTGGACTTTACTGGGAGGATGTTCTGGTTTCTGCATGAGCTTCGTTTCCAACAGCAGAGCAGCTAAACTGGACGCTCCAAACTGCAACAAAAGAAATAAAATGTTAACATTACTTATCCCTCAGATATGAACATGCATGGAGATAAAAGGCAGCTAAACATAAAAATGTTCCTTCTGATGACTTGAACAAAAAATCTAGTGAATGAAAGTACACACTTTTTGGCAAGCGGGCTTAATGAGTAATATATATAAAAATAAATAATGTATTAAAAAAATTTTTATTGCAGAAGTATAATCCAAAACTGAATGTTTCAGTAGGACAAGGTGAAAAAGAAAATAAGCATTATTTGACAATTATTTTACTAGAACCCCTAATAACTGCATATCAAACATTTCAGAGTGAGAACGAATCCTAACAGCTGCACAGTACTAAAAATGTGGCGGTCACCGTTTGCACAGAGTATCTAAATCTCAACGTCTATCGTCAGCATCCATTTGTACCGTCTCTTTCTCAGCTGGGTGCTTGTGTCGGTGGGCCAGGTAACGGGCGGTCAGCTCCCTGACGTCGTGCAGTAACGCCTGGCCTTTTCTGAGATCGTCCAGTCTCTGCTGGAGCTCTGCTTTCTCCTTCTCCATCAGCCACAGCTGCCTCTCTGCCCTGCATGACCAAACCCAGACAAAAGGAATTCACAAACTCACACTGCGCATAACTTCCCCTCAAAAAAACGACACACAGAGAAAACATCAGATTACTAAATGTTGCTTGACTTTTTCCTCACCTCATTAGCTCGTGTTTGGCGTTCAACAGTCTCTGAGTCTTCGTTCGAATCAAAGAGCCCACCTGCCAAAACAGAAACCGCAGAGAACCGATCAGCTTGTTACCAGCAACCCTGCCTCTAGATGCCAGCCGCTATAGCTGGAGCTGCTGGATTTCACTCTGGAGAAACATGAATGTTACCTTTATGTTTTCTCTTTTCAATGACCTGAGGTCCTTCAGAGATGAGATCTGTGGAAGAAAAGAAACTCAAAGAATGCATCTGATATTTTCATAAACCAGAGTCACATTTTTAGATTTATTGGTCAGATTTAGATTCATTTCAGCATCTGAGTACTCAAATGAGTCTTTTTAAAAACTAAGAATGTGTTAAATTCTGACTATAACAAGCTAATATGCATGTACTTCTCCACTGATTCAGTTATACGTCCCACAATCCTGTGCTGCATCACCACCACTGTCACATGACCAAAGCTCCAGAAACAAACAGCAACATAAAAATAAATATCGGTTGTTAATAATCGGCCCAGTTTAATTTAGTGAACCGATATTGATATGTTAAAAAAGTAAATACTGTACAATACCAATGTTAGTAACGATATATCGAACATCTCTACTTCTAGCATTCTGGTCACCCAGAGTAAACTGGAGTGTTGCCATGGAGAGGGTTGCTAGGCTTCCTACTAGAACCGCCTTGAATGAGCAATAGAAAGTGACACTTCTTGTCATGAATAATTTTGCTGGACGATAAATTGTCACAGAAATGATAGGATTTAACGATAAAATTAGAATTTTGAGACCATTTTCAACTAATATCTTGATAACTGCATAAGAATGAAAGTACACCAAGGTATGTCACGATTACAAATGTTGCTAGACGATCTATGTTCTCAAAACATATATCATCCAGTGAGAACACATCGTTTTGACACCATCTGCTGATAGTGGCAGATTAATGCAAACTCGCCTGCTCAAACTCTAAGAAACTTTAACTTTGTATAGAGCACTGCCATCTGAAACTGGAAGACATTTTAAATATCCAAAATGTAAAAAGACAAACAAATAAAAACAATAAATAAGAACCAAAGTGCCTGAGTGTGTAACAGAGCAGTGGTGTCGCAGGGCGAACCTGTTCCTCTAGCTGAGCCTCCACGTTATTGGTGAAACAATCAACGGACTCTCTGACTGCTGCTGACTCCACCGTCTCCCTGGAAACGAAGTGAAAGTGGCTTTTGACGCAAAGTGAAAGAGTTTATTTGCAGGTTGCCCCATGTGGGTGATTTTACCTATACTGCTGGCAGAAATCCAGCACGGCATCCAGCACCACCTCTAACTGGGATCCTCTCTGGCCGGCGCGCTTCTTCTGCCTCACGCCGCCGCTGGCTTTAGCATCTTGAGCTGCAAATATTCACATCTAAAGCTCAATACAAGCACAATGGAGCTTGAAAACATTTTTGTTTTTACTTTAAAATCTTCAACATACTCTTATTTGATGAAGACTTTCTTCCCAAACTGGTCAGGTGTTTAGTTGTCATTGGAGTCGGATTCTGGAAAACGACAAACAAAAAATGGAAACAGTCATACGGACGTCATGCTGCCGTTTTCAGGCTGACCGTGGATTCATACCCAAATGCTGCCTTCATCATCTTCCTCATCGGAGGAAGGGAGCTTCCTGCGGTTCCTCAGGACTCTATTCGAGTCAGATTCCTCCTAGAGAGAGAGGGAGAGAGACAAAAAAAGTTGTGCGAACACCATTTTTTCATTTTTAATGTACCAACACAAAACCTCTGTAGAAATCTGGAGAGGTTCTGTGTTTGTCAGAGTTTCCCCCTTCTGCATCATAAGCCTGGCGGGCCACCAGGCTTTACTTGTGTCCCCACCAGGCTCAGCATTGCTTATTTTTTAAAGTTTTTTTTTAAATGTTATAATTTTTTAAGGCTTTATAGTTGGTGTTCCAGTATTAACCTTCCAATCTTTCAATAACACACAATTATCAAGTGATATTTTTAAATTTTCTGTCAATTTTAAACTGTTCATTTAACTCAAAAACACAACAGGCCGCTGGATTGAATGACTGCCATAATGCACAACCTCCAGGCTTAACCCGTTTTCTGGGGAAAACCTTGTTTGTACGTTAAAAACTTACTATTACCTCGCAGACCCCGCTTTCAATATCGCCTTCTAGCAATCTTTACCTCAGACTCTGAAGTCTTATCATCAGCTGATTCGCTCGCCGTGTCACCCTCCTCCTCCGGCTGCTGCCTCTGTGCTGGTCTGGAAGGGGAAAACAATCCAGAAACACCTCAAAAAAATTGGTATATCATGAAAACATTTTTTCTTTTTAGTATTCATTTCAGAAAGTGAAACTTATATTACAAAGATTTATTACTTCAGCACTTGGTTGGATGTCCAACCAAGTACTGAGTGAATAGAAATTGAAATTTTTCTCCCCCCAGAAATTTGACATTTCTGTGTAAAATATAATTTCTTTTAATTGAGCTTATGTAATATTCAAATGTTCTGAGACACACAATTTTGGGATTTTATTACACGTAAGCTGTAAACATCAAAATTATAAGAAATAAAAGCTTAAAGGGGCAGTGTTATTTGTTTTCCAGGCACAGAGCACCATTTTTTAGCATACACAGATTATTATGTTACCAGCAGTTGTTATAAAAATGCTGTATATGTATATATGACTTAAGAAATTTGACTTCCGGATTTAGCGCTTTGACATTGGGCCTCTGTCTCTTTAAGAAGTTCATACTTTTTCTGAAACTCCGCCTGCAGGAAGTCATCACAACATGGCTCCTCTATTAACCCTTTAACAATGTTTTTGCACTGAGAAATAGCTGATATAAAAAGCTCAGCAGATGTCCAGTTCCACCAGGTGTTTGCTATTTGCTGCTGGCTAGTTTGAAGGAGCTGAATGGGGGCATCAGAGGGGAGAGCTGTTCTGTTCTGTAAGGTTGAAGCTTGGTAGCTAGAAAACTACCCCTAAGAGGAGGAGCTTCGTCCTTGAAGGCGGAGCTAGCTCCACCCAGCCTTTGTGCACAGCTGAATGGTTGCCATAGAGATTAATGGATTTCTCAAACATGCATGAAAGAGTCAAGGCAACACTCCAGCTATGTTCCTAAAGAGGGAATAACATTATAACATGAAGTAAAGCTCAAAAAAGACAATTTTACATAATAATTCCCCTTTAAAATATTTAAAATCAGTCTCTTATGAATCTATGTAATACACTGTAAAATGGGTGACGAAAACAAATCTAACTTTTTACTCAATATTAGAATTTTTTAGCTGTGTGCCTCTTTAAAAATGGAACAAATGTGTTTGTGTTATATTTTTGCTCCTGTTATCACGATGAACTCTGAGCAGCGTCTCTCCGTTAACGCGGTGACCTTCCAGCAGTCGACCTTCCAGCAGCCGTCCTTCCCAGGGTCTTCCTCATCCTGACAGGCTTCTTCCCACTCAGACGGCGACTGGTCGTCGCCGTGGTCCGGGTTGTTGCCGTGGTCCGGGTCGTTTTGGACCTCTCTGCTTTCTCATCCGGCTGCTTTTCAGCTGCTCCCTTTTGTTGCCTGATTGTTGGGCGATGAGCAACGGATTTGAACTGTTGCTGAAATGATGTGGAATACAGAAACAAAGTGCTGAACTTTACCTGGCTCTTCCCTTCCCTGCTGTATCAGTCCTGCTCTTCTTCTTCCTCTCCTCTTCCTCGCCTCCTCCGGAGCCTTTTCTCTTCGCAGCAGCTCCCTGCTTTTTGACAGGAGCAATCTTCCCTCTTTGTCCTCGGTTTTTGTCCAGTTGTCCCTCCTCCTGGACATCCAAGTGCTCCTCCAAGGCAGTGCTGTGAAGAGGGTTGCCTAGGGCACAGATCCAATGAAGGTTTGGCTTTCAAGAAGTAAACAAAACTAATTTAACTTATGAATTTAGCAAAATGGGTTGAATTTGTTGGCGCAGCAACACAGGGAGACACTCACTGTCGTTCCGCTCCAGACCCTCTAAGAAGCTGGCTTGGTCCACAGCAGACAGACTGGTAGACTCCATCTATTTAGGATGTAAACAACAGGTTTACAGTTCAAGACTTGCATATTTTTCAGCACAAAATTGATAACACAGCGTTTAGAGACATACTCACCTGGCTCTTGTGCGCCTGGCCCAGAGGCTCTTTGGTTCCTTGGCCCTTTCTGATGCCGCAGGAATGAGAAAACAGAGACAGGTCTTTATTTTACAGCTTCAACAATCTGCCGTGATATACATTTTAATTGTGCTTTCTAATGTTACATAGTGCTTCAGATTTACTTATTGTGCCAATGAAATGTTTCCAAGTCAAACACCAAAGAATCAGATTTTTTCTAACCATTAAATATATCAAAACAGAGTTATGATTTTTCATTTCAAACAACAACTAAAAGTATCTTCTTACATCCATCTGTTAAAAATCGGCAAATAACTGAAGACATGCTTAGGTTTATCTTCTAATTTCTTAATTAGACTGAAACCTACTGAAATAGTTTCAGCAAAATCAAAGACATGGAAATAAAAATGAAGGAATTTTAAAACAGGCTATGAAACCTAAAACATTTTGGAGGAAAACAAATTGTGTTTGCAATGATGCCTTAAAATGCAAATAATAATAATAAACTAGAAAATTCCTACAGAAATTTTGAAGGGCCATGCCAAAGTGTGCCCGTCGGCTTGGACGCAGCAATATGATGCTAAAAATTTGCATTAATGCTACAGAATGCTGCAATGTAGTCAAGAACCTGTGGAGAGGAAGAAGCATGTTAACTAAGTTTTACTTGTACCAGTCATTATGTTGAAATTAATGCATGAGATAAACTTAGCCAATAAAGCGTTCTGATGCCAAGAATTAGCAATTATGCTAAAGAAAGCTGCAATGTAGTCTATAACCTGTGGTGAGACAGAAACATGTTCACTAAGCTCAACCTGGACCATTTATTTTGTTAAAATTAATGCATTAGGTGAAATTAGCTAAAATGCTAATATTAGTGTGATTGCTGTCCGTAACATGTGAGGGAACACTAGCATGTTGTCTGTTATTGACACAGTACATTTAGTGTATTAAACATGGCTAATAAGTAAGAAAACTGGCTAAAAGCGTATTTTAGGATAAATGCTAATGCACTGGCTTGCGCAAGTCAGTGCCAAACCTTGAGAGAAAATGCTAATAAAGAACAATATTATTGCACCACCTCTGGCGGTGCACTAACTTGACGGAATAATTTAATTAAAGCTAATATAATTGCACCACCTTTGGTGGAGCACTTACTCGAGGACATTAATGTGACTTTTATTTGGAAATTTTCAGTAAGCTTCATTTGAAATGGCAACACCAATCTCTTTTGTAACAGTGGTTTTCGTAAACACTTATCTAATGCCCAAAAGAGCAAATACATGATGAAAAATGGTCAAGGCTTTTATTTTGAAATTTTCAGTAAGCTTAATTTGAATTGACCACACTAATTCCATGTGTAATATTGATGGCGTTAAATCAGTTATATAATGCTAAAAACACAAGTAGTTCTGAATACCAGCCAAGTCCTCCTCTGCAGTAACAGA
>CAEGAF010082594.1:0-30550 GCA_903067075.1 Micropoecilia bifurca | reverse complement strand
CTCAATATCAATTGAAAATCTCAAAGAAATAGGCATTGACTCAAAAAAGCCTGATCTCTAAGTGATACCTAAAAATTGACTGGAATTAATAGGTGATGCTGGAAACATTGCAAGACTTTGCTGTTCAGTAGCATAACCTGCCTGTAAACATGAACAAAATCTAAGATTAGTTCGCAAGTCAGAAATTATTAAATCAGAAAATAACGTCTAAATATTGAACAAAGTCTTGTTTGAACACATTACTCAAAAGGACAGTTCCCAAAACACTAACACTGTCCCTTTTCACACACGGATTGCTCCTTGAGGGATAAAAAAACATTCTGGCTTGGCTAATTTATATAAACTAAATAGAGATAGATCCAGTGGTAGATCAATGTGTGTCCAGACA
This sequence comes from Micropoecilia bifurca, assembly GCA_903067075.1. Lineage (NCBI taxonomy): Eukaryota > Metazoa > Chordata > Actinopteri > Cyprinodontiformes > Poeciliidae > Micropoecilia > Micropoecilia bifurca. The sequence goes on along the minus strand of CAEGAF010082594.1, from coordinate 30,162 downwards.
CTGGTAGTGTTACAGAAACAGTACTGTTGATAGGAGCAGTGTGCTGACTGCCCTGTGTCCTACTTCACATATGGGTGCAAATTAAAGCTTCCTAAATAAACAGTCTGAAACCATATCACGTCCCACGCCAAAAGAGATACTAATGTGCAACAGAGAGGCTTCAAGCTTCCTCAAACTGCTGGGTGAGAGTAAGTGCCAACATTTTAAAAACATTGCTTGAGAGTTTAATTTGCTTGAACACACGTTTTTCTGCCTCAGCTTTTTCAGAAGACAGCTCTGGTGTAGCTTGGTTGTTTATTTCCTCTGCAGAAAGCACTACAGCCAGACACTCCCATGGAAAAACCGCTCCCAATCATATAACACTAAACATTACTGAGACAGCCTTTAAAACAGATCTTAAAGCAATTGTGTGAGTAGAATAGTAACTAAGGACAGAAAGAGCTATTTTCCACAAAACAGTCTATTTTGAGCCCCCCTTTGCTTTGTTTTGTGTTTGCTCAAACTCAAATAAAAGTCAGAGACGCGTGTGCCTGCTGACAAAAATATCTTTAAAATTATCACTATGCACATAAACAGTTTATGAGCTTCATGAATTGACAATAAGTGAAACAAATGACTAGCTGGAACTAATCTCAATCCTATTAAACCCAGGATGTTTGTCTGTCTTTAAAACAAACAAAACCTTCTATGGTTCCACTTCCATCTTGAAGCCCTGACAAACACTTACTCAGATCACACTGGATAACTTTGGTCTAGAGCTTTATCAACCTAACTTTGAAACATACTCAGCCTTTTTGTGCTGAACAGAGAACAATTGTTACAGTTTACATATTTCTGTACTTTTCTTATATCGCTGTGACTTACACATAGAAAGGGGAAAGTCTCACCCCTTCTTTTAATTAATATTTTCTTTCTAGCAGTGAATTTCAAATCAAGCAAAAAAGACATGTGGACCAGGCTGGGAATGGGACAATCAAAATATGTGCATAAAGGGAAAACTCTTTATGCACTCAAGCAAACTCTTATCACTCAACCAAGTCCCTGCCTTTTAAAGTGTTAAGTCAGCCATCTGTGGCTAAGCTGTCACAGGACTAGTGCATTAGAGATTCAAGTCCCTTTTGGATTCCCAATCCATCAGCTAAGACAGACCAACTGTAGCATCTATGAGCAAGATGTTTAGCATCGTCTCAGATTCAAGAGGGAAAAGGTGGTTGGAATAATGATTAACTACATATACATGTCTTCATAGGACTTCAAAATTTTATGCATTCACAACTATGCATTACTTTGCATTGGTGATATGAAATCCTAATACTATAAGCTAAAGTGCACTTTTATTTTAATTGCTTTATTTTTATTAGGCAGTACGATAAATACTGCAACATAATGGCTTTATGTGATAAAGATAGCAAGGAGAATCATTACAGCCAGAAAACCATAATAGTATTTTCAGAAACAAGCTGAGAGTGATTCATTCTATTGTCTGGACACCTACGAGTGTGCTGCTGTACACATAAGTGTTACAACAATTGAGCTATCTGAGAAGTCAACATTCTGGGCAACCCAGATTGTTATGACGTGTGAAATGTTGTAATCTTGACTATTATATGTAAGGAAAATTGAGAGTTTTGGAGGTGTAAAGCCACAGCATCCTTCACAACTCTGTAATTTAATTAGAAATGGGCTAAGAATGATTACTGTCCTTCTTTGTTCATGACACCATAATAAGACTGAATTAAGGGATTGTAAACAGAATTACTGGACAACAAAGCTGTTAGCCACAGTAGTTAAGAGAACAGAATGACATGGGTGCATTGTGAAAATTCTGAATTTTCCCCTTAAATTTACCTGCATGTCAACTCGCCCATTTTGCCTTTCCTTCTTAACGTTCTCTCAGAAGATAACTGTGTGGGTTTTGTACTCCTGCAGGCTCTCATTATGTTTGTATGCCTAACTGAATTGTGGTGCATCTCCGAGTTCAAATTGGACTTGACATGGTTTCTGTTTTGGCATCAGAAAACACAACAAAATGTTTGGTTCCTTTGTATTCACACTATTATTTGATGTTTCCACAGAACTTGGCAGAACTAAAATAAATAAACAAATAATAATAATAATAATAATAATAATAATAATAATAATAATAATAATCACAAAACATCATGCTGCACAAGAAAAGTATGTTTTGTCAATTTCAAATACCTTACCCATATTTGGTAGGAATAATCATTGTCAGCATCCACATCAAACTACAATTGTAAAATGTGTCTTGCCATACTTTGTTCAAATGTGTTCATTTTATTTGGGTTTTTTGCCTTTATATTTGTCTTGTAGAGAAAATACGGACTTTAGAAGTTGCAAGACGATGTAGTTGCAAAATTATCAGCTTCAAGTAAACTTTAAACGAACATGTCATTGTAAAATAAATGATTAAATATCTCAAGCAATCCCCTAATATCTTTTTGATGTGATGTGATTCCCTTTTTGTTTTTAAAGGACAGAAATATAATAACTTTTGCCAATACTGCAGTTAAGTATGTGGATGGTACGTTTAGCTATAGTTGCAACTTGAGTAGGCCATTTAATAAGGCAGCTGTTCTTGTATCATTATAAGTATGAAAGTAGAATACATTTAACCATATTATGTCAGACTTCTTCTGCAACAGATAGACAGACAGCACTATGCCCCCTTAGCTTATTAGTGCAGGGCTTTATTTTAGATGACCTATTACATGACAGAGAAAAAAAACTGATACACCATATATCAGGCAGCAAAATTAAAATCTAAATCCTACTAACAGAAGTTTGTTTGTACAACAAACTTCACAACAAACACCTTCATTCTATCCCTTCCTCAAGAAAATATATCACAAATCTGACTGAAGTGACATCTTTGAGGAGTTAGGTTTGTTGTGTAACAAGGCTATGCTTACATGTGACAACAAAATACTCAGAACATTTCAGGCTAAGGTTTTTAACACTCTGAAATGTGTAGGAATTCAGTGGAATCATTGTATGATGAGTGAGAGAAATGTCTAGTGAATATCCTTTCATTAAAACAGAGGCTCTGAGAACTTTGAGGAATGTACCCTCTTTCTGATGAACAAAAGCAGAGGGCCACCATCGTGGCCTTGCTGGGAGGCAGCAGTTTGGAGGAATGTGCAGGGTCTTTGTTGATTTGCATCAAGACTTTTCTCTGTTCCATCGTGGTTTTCACACAGGAAAAAATATTTGACTGAACCCAGAGTTATGACTGTAAGGGCTGTTTGACTGACATTATGCAACCACTATGTACCTGTAGCGGGGCTTCACACTTCTTGCTTGCTTCAGATACTTACTCATTTGCCGATCTCCGTAGCTAATGGCCTCTGCAAGGGGGCTCCATCCCTGAGCATTCTTCACCTTCACGGGTGCATTGTGAGCCAGTAACAAATGGGCACACTCTATGAAAAGGACAGTCAAGTAAACAATCATAAACATTGAAATAATATCTACCAAACATCACTGACAAGCTACGCAGACAGAGAGGAACGCTTTGTCTTACACAAAACCAAAGACACGTTTTCACATAGACATTTTTGACTAGTACATTTGTGACTTATTATTAAAACCTCAAACTTGTCTTACAAATATTTATTTGATGGAAGACAAACAATTCTCTCAAATGTTACATTTGCACATTATCAAGACTGAAATTTATATTCTTCTTCGCAAGCTCATGAAGATTGGATGGGGAGAATGTGTTGACAAATATTTTTGACTCATCACAGATTAGTTTTGGGTCTCTGGACTTTGGCTGAGCTAGTATAACAGGCTTTGATGTGAATGATTTCCTTGTATTCATTCCCCAGAGATGTGGATCTCTGTAGCTCCTCCAGAATTATCATGAGTCTTGCCATGTGTATCACTTCAGGGGGGAAGCCACATCTTAGTAGGTTTGCAGAAAAGCTGCACAGCATATGGCAAACATATCAATATCTTATTTGTATGTAACTTACATGTCACAAATATGTGCTTCCTTTGGGCTATAATAAATGCTAACATTTACATGTTTTGCATGCAGGCTCCGTAGCCCTGAAATAAATTAAGAGACACTTTGTTTTAAGATAGAAATAATTATTTTTAGTTTTTTCAGCAGGTAGTAGGTGGCATTTATGCTTGTTATGAACCCAAAGCAGAAAGACATAAACACTGAATTTAATTTTATGTCCAATCCTCTGTCAGATGAATTGGAGAAAGTGTTTTGCAATTTAACTTTTCCTTAAACTTCTCCAAAATGTTTTGACGACTTGTCTGCTCTGTTGTTTGGTTTTCACATTTTTTTTGCTTGTAATGGTCTCTACCAAACCTCAGCAACCTTCGCAGAAAAGGTGTACTCATATCACACATAGGTTGACTAGTTTTTACTAATTAAGGGAATTCTAGCCTCAACTGGTTGCTTTTGTTCCTATTCCGGGCTATCAAAGAGAAAGGGTATGATTACAAATGCATACCACACTTTTCAGATTTTGTAATTGTAGAAACTGTTGAAACTTCTGTAGATTTTTCCTTCCTCTAGTTATGCATTTCTCTCATTTCACTGTAGTTGTAAAATGTGACAAAATGCTGTAAAGTACTGCGCATCAATCAAGGATTCTATTTCTTGAAACAGATTCAAAAAATCTATTTTTTGAAAAGCACATTCAAAGAATGTTTGATGTTTCTATGGTTACTTGCAAGTAGGTCAAGGATTTTTCTGTTCAGATTCACCATCCATTGAATTTAACAAATGAAAGACAGGCTTATTCTTCTTGTGGTAAACATGTATCTGCAGTGTTATTATAAGCATGGACAGTGTACTCTAATATGGGTGATGTCAGCTACCTCCACCATGTCTGATTTAACTACAGAATCAATTGAGCATTTTGAAAATATCTCTGATTATAAAGACAGATTATGTAGGACTGAGATGACAGCTGACCTTTTAATAAACCCAGCCATGTGGTACCTACAGTTACAAAAGACACAGAACACTAATTTAATCATCACTAAAAGTCCAGATTCAAGTGAATAAAACAGTTAAGTCACTGGAACACACTACTACTGTGTAGAGTGGACCTCAGAGCTGTAATTATAGTACAACAACAGATAACTGGCCAGACAGACACTTTATTCAAATTCAAAGATCAACTCTGAGAGCAGCACAGAAATCCTTCCACTCTGGGCAACTTGTCAGCAAACTACAGCCAGCCAAAAATGAAGTCTGTTGTTCTGGCTCAGCTGTCAGTGTTGTTGTGACATCATTTATTATAATGTTGGCATCTGTGTACAGCTCTGTCTCAGCCGTGGGCTGAGTAGTTACAGTCCTGTGAGCACTGCAGCAAACGAATGCAAACCCAGCCCTAACTACTGCTGCTGAGTGGATATGCTGGGCTCTCACATGAGGCGGCAATGAAAAGTATTTTAGCTGATTCTGAGTCAATGTGAACTACCTCAAGTTTTTGCGCTCATGTTCAGACTTGTCCTTTATTAAACTTCCGTATGAAAAAAATGCTATAACCTCTGCCTTGTGAGTGTAACATGTTCTCGCAATCCCACATCAACCGCCTACATCCTCGCCATGTTTAATAGATGAGGAAGCAGCCAGGGTCCCATGTATTCTTAATAAGTGAGAGTGACACACTTGAAACATTTCCTGAATAAACATGAAAACACAAAAAAATCATGCATGGCTGTATATAGTTTGTTCACAGAAAAATAGTAAAAGGGATCTGGTGACAGCTACAAAGGCACTGCGGCTGCATTCCTTTAAAGCAGTTATTGGCTCTTCAAAAAGGAGCCAGAGAAAAGGCAATTAAAACAAAGGCAACCATGTTCACACGTCTCCCTTTTCTGCTCCTCTTGATACATTTTTCCAACACTGTCCTCGAGCTTTTTACTTCCAGTTTCATTCTAGTCAAATCCCAGGCTTTTATTAAATACAAAGATGGCAGAATGCTTCACAAACAGCCCCACACCATGAAACATAACAGCAGGACCCTGCTATAATGCATCAGTCGACCTGTGACAGAGCCCCGGGCTGAAACATCTGATAACTGAAGCTGATGTTGAGAAAATGCAGGCAAACAAATGCACAGATGTACGCTCCCTTTCTGATGTAAGCCTTAGGTCCCCAGAGGCCTTTGACCTCTACATCAGTCTGCTAAATCCAGTGGTTGTGTAATAACAACAAGAGCATTTAGCAGATATGCAGAACCATGAGAAGAGCAGCCAGGCCATATGTCCTTCTGGTCTGGGATTAGGCACTTTAAGCACTCTGTCTGGCTATGTAGATGGAGTGGTGATATTGTAGGTCATCATGAAACATGGACAAATACTTTTTTTTGGGCAACAGACTTCTGCTACATGCAATACCTTCAACCACTTCCCATTTATGGATGAAATAAGTATATTGCTTTAGCTTTTATAACCAGTGGGCTGATTTGGAACAAATATGTTCATCTCAACACTCTACATACTATACTTATTATATAATTAATTACCTGTGATATCTGCCTACTATGTTATCCTTTTCAACAGCAGTAACTCACTAACCAACAAAAACTAGGCTGCATCTAAATGTACTTTGAATGATAGGAACAGAAGAGCAGTTGACTACCATAGAGACTGGACACAAGCTGTTAGAGAGACATTGCTGCCACACTGTGTCTGGTGCTTGGGGTTAAGAGATGTGGCAGGTGCAGCTCCCCTTTCAAGGACTGTTTGTTTTTTTCATTGCCACCTGTTTTTATCTGTAACTAAGACCTTTGTGTTATCTTGCTTGTCTTTGGTGTGTAATAACTGTGGATAAAACAATAGTATTTAATATAAATGAATCAGAACAAAACAACATGTTAATTGATAATTAAATCGCCCCTTTATGCACAATCTGCGACGGACTCAAGCAGTAAAAATAATACAGCACGTGGCAAGTTTTATGTAAAACCTGTTTTACACCTCAACCAACATCATCCATCTGTTCGGCATGATGCTTAGCATTGTCTATTGCAATTCTGGCCTCTCTGACACTTTTACATACCAGCTTATGCCAGCAAGCCAGTGTAACTGCTCCAGTTTTTCAAGCCACTCATATGCATAACTGTCACTGCTGGAACGGTAAATAAATAATAAACATCTGCACATGCAATACTACACACAAAGAGGGTCTTGTCCTCTCCATCCATACAAGGCAGCCACACCCAGACAGTGATCTCATGCTGTAGCCTTAAGCCTGGCTCGCCTGAGCCTCCCTGGAGGACTGGGGAGAAAACAAGTAACCTCATTAGCGCAATCAATGCCATGGCCTCCTATCCGACACAACACTGTCACTTGGCTGGCGGAGTTACCAAAAGAGTAGTGGCTCTGATGCCAGTGACAGGAATTGACCTTTGTGAATGTGAAATCAATTGAAACCAGTGCTTCCATGACTGACACTGAACGAATAGAGCTATGCAGCACATGCAACTACGTGCCTGAAGTGTGTACCAATTTCCAGCAGCAAAAAACAATAGTACATTTTTCATTTAAACACAAATAAGATGCTTCAATTCTGTATACACATGCCTTCAGTCCCATTCAATTCAGCTAAAAACAATATCGCTTAAAAACAGTAGCAAGGGTTTGATGTCATAACATGCTCAATATACAACTGAAAAATATATTTAAATGTTCTCAAATATACAAACTTTTTTTTTTAGAAATACTTTTTCTTTCTTATTCCAACCTATGCCAATAAAGTATAACAGGTTGGCTCATGTACGCTTAAAAGATATGGCAAATGTTATCAAAGATTAATTATTCAATGTTGAAGCATAATTTCCAAGGTTTATTGTCATCAGGCTAACAGTAGAATAACAAATAAAATATGACACTGTATCTTGTCTTTGTAATTATACTATAGAGTTACACAATTTCATAATTGTCATCATGATGTAAAAGGATTGTTAGGACACAAAACTTGGTACGATATTATATCTGAAGTGTCTTGTATTCAAGCTATGCATTTTGATGTGACCTGTGGCATAGACTCTAACTTTCATTAATGCTAACACCTGATCTATTTTTTAGTGGTAGGATGCTAAAGGTCAAATGTCTGCTAATCATAATTTCATTTTCGTACTTTCAGAAATTGCAATAGCATATTTTTCTGACATTGTGCATCCCTATTATATCATACCACTTAAAATGGAATGTTCCATCATGGTTTTATATATTTAATATTCACTCAATAAGTATTTATTTACACGGAAGTATGTTGGTCTGATAGACCAAAGCCTATTTCACACACCATGAGTTAAATTAATGAGGTGAATATTTCCAGTATCAGAATTATTATCTTCAATAAACACATGATAGAAAACCCTAATGATAAAGAGTTAAGTTCTGATTCTTAACCATAAGAAAACAATAAAATACCAACACCCTTTCACTCATGCATAAGCATCTTGCCTGCTCGGATTTGTGTGCTGATCTGTCACAAATGTCTGGTGGTGCTTAGACACAGACGCAGAGGGAGAAAAATAAACTGAAACACACAACAGAAACAAAGAAAAGCACAAACAGACGTCATATGTGCTTACAGACATCTTCATTCACAAAACAAAAGCAGACAGCCAGTCAAAAACAGAAATACACCACATGGCAGGGACAGCTTCACACTGCTCACCTTTTTGTCCCATCATGACAGCGAGGTGTAATGGTGTGTTTCCTGTAGACAACAGAAAAAGTTCATTTCTATAGTGACTAATAGAAACAGGAAAAAGCAAAGACAAGAACTTTATCTGTAGAGCTGTCACAGTTTGGATAATTTGTACATTTATACTGGAAAGCAAAACACACAGAGTTCAAAATTATATGGTAATGATAAATGCCTATTATGAGTTTTCTCACCGTGACAGCCTTTTTCAGCAGCTAACAACCAACTGCACCACAAACTAATCTCAATTTATCTGGTGATGACATGGCTAGTTAGCTAAATATAATCACTTCATGGCAAGAGCAACATTATATATATATGATCGCAAAAAATAACTTTTTGCAGGTGTGTGGAATAAAAGCATGTTTCTTCCCAAGATATAAAATGTGCCTCAGAGGAAGCTAAACTGCAAAGTCAGCTCCTTAAAGGAATCTACTGCGGAAAACATGATGAGAACAGGCAGTCACTGTAGGGAGTGCCTTCAAATGATGTAAGCCCTGATATGGTGTAAAATACAAGCTACAACTCAGTCTGACATGATGCTGTGGTAAATGATTAGAGGTGTGTGTATTTTACGTAGGAAGGGGAGTTATATGCCCGCTAGACACTTATCTCCCATTTTACTGGCAGCCATAAAATTGTTTCTTATAGCACATGGGTGTGATCTTGCTGATAGGGTTTTTAGAGATTTTAAGGTCAGTCACATTAAGATGGGATAAATTATAGCTTTTTAAAAGGATCCATTCTAGAAAATTTAAAAGTGGATATAGTGGATTTATCTATTAATATGTATAGAATCTCTACAAGCAATTTCATGCATTGGCTACTCATCAGTAACAAGCTACTGAGGTTCTAAAAGTTATTTTCATACTATTCATATGGTTGAACTCCTTTTACTGAGATGACAATGAAAGTGCAGAGTAGCATTGTGATGCCCCTCCCCCACACATTGCTTCCCACTGCTGCTCAGCTAGCTGAGGGATACTACTCCCAGCAAATCTCTGTTCCATACCCACTTTTACTACAAACACTTTAAAACAATTGACTACATTCTATTTATATAGTTTACATGTCATTTTACATCTTAACCAAACAATATTTTCAAGCACATCTAATATTATTTTGGTTTATTCGGGAATTATAGTCTTATCCATATGTTCAGTCATATTTCATAAGCTGGTTTGTCAAAGCAGAAACCAGAGCCAAAATAAATGTGAATAAAGGATTATGCAAAATATCCGAGGACCATTTACAATAAAACTAAATTATACCTAGGAAAATTTGAGCTTTAATTCAATATTTCCAACAAGTAAATTAGTAAATGATTATGAAAGAGTTCCTTTTCAAGTATAAAATGGAGGTAGGAAAGGACAAAATGCCAGTGGATAAGATGTGAAATGGTAGAGAATTGGCAAAGGGACGGTTGGACACTGTTATAACAGACAGCGATTTAACAGCCTTCTACAGTCAGTAAGTGCTCTTTGTGTAAGTAAATAAATGGATTTTTTTTTGTTTGATTCTTGTACTTAAATTTGACATTAGATAACAGAAATTTATTGGGGGGTTTTCTGTTATCTGTCAGAAGCTGAACTACTGTGGAGATAAGCATTCGAAAAGTAGCCAAACCAGACCGACCTACGTCACAGAGGAAAGGTTTTTGACAAGTACAGGTTCAGGTTCCACAACAACGCCTTTCTGTCTGACACCCAGTTGAATTAGGCAATGTCACAGCACATTCCTACGTTGACATTGGGTACAAGTAGGGGCCAAATTCTGTGTTGGTATGTGAGCCAGAACAAGGCAATCTTGTCCTGCTGTCAGTCCAGTTTGGGGCAGAAGGGGTTTTATGTGGAAAATGTTCCATTATCTGAGCTGGACTTTGCCCCATAGAATAACTGCAACAAGCTGGTCATTCCCAAAGTTTTGTAAAATGCACCTAAATATATAATCTATGAACTTGAATATAGGCTGAATTAAAATCAGGGTTCTATAAGTATTGCTGATAAATTATTTATTTCACTGCTCAGGGGTAATACGATATGCTACAGCCTGGAATGGAAAGCCTCTTATACAACTCCTTTCGTGACAACAATAAGGAACTAGTTTATGTGAAAGATGCGCTGTTCCAGCTTTTACAGGATAATATGCAATTTTCTTCAGGCCTGACTTACCTGAACCAATTTCCATGACTTCCATTTTTTCCCAAAAACGCTAAACATAACAAAGAAAGATTGTACTAAAAGGATCTTTGACAGGGGTGCTAGCTTTGAACCCAACAGAAATAAAGTAATTACAAGATTATAAAAAACTATTTTAAGCATATTTTCCTAATTTCTAAATTTTAATAAAGAGGTAGTACCATGTTTTAGAAGTAGAAAAAAAATCTTGAAATTATAAGAAATAAATTATAACAACACTTACCATTGTTTTCAACGCAAACATAAGTTTAAAACACAATTTTTCAGAGCCTTTGAAGTCACTCCTACCAAAATAATTTATTTTATTACACATGGATGATAAGGTAGAAACTATTTCTATTTGTAATAATCAGATAAAAGTCTTTGCTAAGACTAAATTAAGTCAAATTGCAACACGGTTAAAAAGACTACAAATTAACACAGCTGTGAAAACAAACCACTATTGAAACATCTAACAAAGAAGTCATAATAGTTATTTTAAAAAAAAGACATTTTAATGAAAAATGTCAAGCAGATTACTGTAAAGGCTACAACAGATGGGCAAGGGAGTCAATGATAAAATAGGTCATTCGTGTTCATGTTTGTGAGCATAAAGTTTCTCAGTTGATTAAATGCTCCGTTTGACTGCTGCTTTTATTTTCCAAAGGGTTCTCAACCAGAACAAAATATCTGCTGATGTCTGTGGATCATGCTGGTATAAATGAAACCCTCCCTGCATGGTTGACTATGATAATGACCTACAGCTCCAACTTATCTGTTCTCTGTGTGTGGATGCTGGACTACAGCTGCTGACTGATATTAACTTTTCTTCCAGCCAGAAAGAGAGCAGAAATTATGGTTTATACAGGAATTCTTCAATTCCAGTCCAGATGTGGCTACTTTCACTCTTAAGAAACTTTCAACTGTGTTCCCACCATTTTTCTTTATTGCTCTACTCCATAACTTTTGATTTCAGGAATAGAAATTGCTTTAAAAAAGAATGTTATAATCATAATTGCATGATCTTTAGACTAGAGTGCATCAGTGCACATACTGTATGTGCCTGGTTTCTACAGAGAAAATGGTTGCAATTGTTAGTTGTGATGCCTATATTGAGGAATCCAGCAGATTTTTCAGAGTTTAACATTGAAATGACAATCTCGCCTGATACTAATCGCTGTCTGTCTAATTGGTGCGTTTTCAGGTTATGCCAGAGAACTGGATTAAAAGTAGTGATCTGCCAGGAGTTACTCAGGCCTTGCGTGATAGAAGCCTCGCCTACTTTTACTGATGGTACATGAGGAAAAATAAACCAAGAAAATGTTTGCTTCGGGTGTTTTTATGAATCTAACAATTTAAGCAGCCAGTATGCTCACCATGGACGTCCTTCTGGGCGATATTCTGTGTCCGGATGAGCGAAGACAGCCGTCGGACATCTCCTTTGAAGACACATTCGTGCACCGGAAAGTCCAGCCCGGGTTTGATGATCGGGTTTTTGTTGTTGTCATCAATAACATCCGATGTTGCCAGAGTGTTATTGGTGTTACCATTATTCTGCGACTGTGTGGACGGTGACTTGATTAACTTGTGGTTGCTGAATATTTTACTCGCCCTGCTCTTGTTATTCGCCTTGGAGACAGCGAAAGTCCCGGTGGCAGCTTCCTCGTCCGGTTCCAGCAGATCCTCGTCCTTGCTCGGCCTCTGGTCCTTACGCAGGGAGCGGAGCTTCTCTCCGGTCATTTTCTAAACGGTTCGGGCGGACAGAGCAGAGGGTGTCGCCGCTGACGATGACCCTCCGGGCGAATTGATGCAATTCGCCGGCTGGAGCTCCTTACGCAAACGCTGGAAATCGTACAACATTTAATTAAACGAATACCTGTCCGCAAAAGATGCAAAAACGCCACTTTTCTGAAGAAAGAAGTCGCGGTAGCTTTTGTTTACCGGTTTATTGTCAAAACAAACTGCTCCCTCCCCTCCCGCCGTCCTAAACTGTCGTTGCTGCTCAACACAGAAGCGTCTCACAAGTACGAAAGATTCCGCTTTCAACTATCGCGAGACTTCAGAAAAGGTTACTAACGGTTATCTCAGGTTACTGTTAATGTAACTCGGATTTAAAAGAAATATTTTATTTTTTTTTATACTGTGTTTTACTACTGACACAAACCATCGCTTTGTTTCATTTATTTATTATCTTTATTGTCTTGATAATGACAAAAACGCAAAATCTCTAATATCAGGAACATATTTGCTGTGAAGGAGATATGATAGCATATTTCCTTCACAGAGAATGAGGAGTTCATTTTTATAATAACTGCAATTTCTTTTCTATTTTTTCCATTAACACCCATCATCTTGAACTGCACGAATTAATTAACATTTTTTTCCTTTATTGTAGCTGATTAATTCCTCACTCCCTCACTGTTTATGGCTCTTTGCAAATAAAAATACAAAAATAAAAAAAAAAACAAATAAAATAGTACAATATTTCCAATGTGGTCTACTGTATTTCGGAGAAAAAAAAATTGTTCAGCCCATTTGCTTTTGAGTCAGAACTGAAATTGTATGGCCAGGGAAATCCAATCAAAACAAACAAAAAATATTGATAACAATTGAGACAAAAAAATTATTGGGACTAGAATTACATTATATGGACTCCAGTCAGACTCAAGTCACAAATTGGGTGACTTTAGGCCCGACTAGGTAAATCCCAAAAGACTTTGAACTTGACTTGAATCTTAGCTGTTCTTGACGTCAAATTGAGGTTTTTGAAAATTCTCTTGGTCATCTGTTCTCATTAGGAGGTGATGACTAAGAAACAGGTTGTGGTATCAAACACACAAGAGTTGAAACTTACACCAGGAAAAAACTGTATTGAGGCTAGTTTATGTTGACGTATGACTATTAATTTTAATTTTTTATTACATTTTGGACAAATAACAGAGGCTAGTGAATTATTTCACATAGAATAAAATGTTTTGTTCACTGCTTGGCCAAAACAAAAAAACCATCACCAAAAAAGGTCACTAATATTTAATTGTGTGAATGAAAATGGTGTCTCTCTCAACCCCCTCTTTCAATTTGAGTGCAATGAATCCTAGCATTATCATACAGGAAAATGCCCACACCAACTAGAAATTTAAATCCATTTATGGGATAAACTGGTCATTCAGTTTACAGATAGTCAGCTGACCTCATTCTTTGGGATCATCATGTTGCTGAACTTGACTAACCAGCAATCTCAGATACTGCCCACACAGTCTTCTGCAGTGGACACTAGGTATGATGTGTGCATTACTTCATCCGCCTTCTTTCTTACCCCGATGCACCATAAATCTGGAAGAGGGTAAATCTGGATTCATCAGACCATATGGTCATCTTCCAGTGCCCCAGAGCCCAATCTTTATGCTCCCCTGCAAACTGAAGCCTTTTCCTCCAGTTAGCCTCTCTGATTTGTTGTTTTCTTATGGCTTCACAGCTGTTCAGTCCCAATTCCTCAATGTGATCCAGCAGTTTGATTGCATCATATTCTTTCCAGACACATTTCTTTTTACGGCAAGAAGCTGCATTTTCAAAATTCAGCCAGCTTACTAATAATGAATGTAGTTCATACTGCATTTCTTTACAGTGTTTTTCTTTCTCCAATTTCATCTCCCCAAAGGTAGTAATCTGACTATATTTGTTCTTTGAAGGCAGTGGTTCCCCATTTTTCCTCCAGTTTCTAATAAAGCATTGGACAGTTCTTAACACATGATCTGCTTAGATGTAGACAATGCATGCCAATAATCTGACCATTTTTAAACAGACTAACATCTTTTCCCCAACCAAATGGAAATGCAATTCACTGCATCTGTTAGGTTTAAGCAACTTGTTGTCAATTGAAAAATTATCCACCAGGATGCACATTTGCACCCATTTGTCTAGTTAAATCAGTTAAATCTAGGTGGGATCTTTTTTTGGCCTTGGCTTCAAAGAGAAAAAAAAAAATCCCTTTTTTAGAGCAGAAAAATGGCCAGTTCTTAAAGTAAAACGTTCACTTGTTTTATCTAACAAATAGTCCACACCTCACAATTACAGAAAGAAAATAATTAATTTGTTCAGAATTCAGATGTAAATAAATTGAAAAGTAACAAATCTTTAATTTGTAAAATGTCAACAATAAAATATTTTAGCAAAAAAAATAGTTAAATGCAACTGCCAGATAATTTGTTTTAGAATTTTTTTGTCACTTTGTTATGGCTCAGTATGTTTTGTTGGTCTATTATATTAAAAAGCAATTAAATAAATTGGTGCCAGGGCTCGTAACGTAAAAAAGTGGAAACATTTACGTAGTATGAACACTTCCGCAGGACACTACACTTAGTTGTCTAGCAGGACTTAGATAACAGAAGTCCTGCTAGACTTCTGTTATCAGTGAAAGTCAATACGGTGCACGTCTACCCCATGTGGTTCAAACAGGGAAGTGCACTTCGAGTTACTGTCTTTTCCCCAAACTTGAAAAGGAATAATCCACCAAATTCTGCGTATCTTTTCTTATCTTATCTTGGCTTACAAATAATCAAAATATGGTGATTTATGGAGAAACATTCATAAAGGTTTACAAACTTGTTTGATTTTGTTGGTGTGGCATGACTTTATTCCTTCAATAACTTGCCTTTTTACGGTCTGAAATATTTTCTGGAGATGATATACCTGTAAAATCACAGAACTGAACTCAAATTAAGTCGTTATTCACAAGAGACAACTAAACTCTTAACCTGATTCAAAAACAAGATTTGTTGCATCACAGCAGCAGGGCAGACAGGAAGGCAAACAACGTGCTGTCGTAACAGACGCCGGCCGCCCCCCGGCGCTACAGCCAATCAGCGCCTCGCGCTGCATGCTGATGAGCGCTGATTGGCTGCGAAGGACGAGCTTGTGGGAACAGCCCCATAAAATAGTATTTCCCTTTCACAGTTAAAACGTAATGCTCGCTCATCTAGAGTTCAGTGTGTCGGGGTGAATCAGGGAAGCTCACGGTTATGGCCCAGTCAAATAAACATGACGCTGGCGATTTGTTCGCTGGCTTCCGCACGGGTTTTAAATCTTTCGCCACAGATGCCATACATATCGGCCAGGAGCCGGAGCAGTGGTCATCGATGGCTGTGGTACCGCCGATTTCCCTCTCCACCACCTTCAAACAGCGCTCACCCGGGAACCACGCCGTAAGTAGCGGATAAGACTCGGTTCTATAAGGCGGGGGCAGGAAAAGAGGGAGTGGCGGTAATATATACGCATAGGATATAGGCTACCTATAATTAAATAAGCTAAAAAATATAACATGTTTGTGTAAGACGTAAGTAATAATATGAGCTAGCTTTACGTGGACTCGTTTTATTGGTCCTATAATGTACTTTTAAAGACCTCGAGAAATGTAAGCGTATCTAAAAAAAATGAATGTAATTCAACATTTTATACATTTCAGTGGTTAAATTTGGAAAGCGAAACTATTATATTACTCACATTTCTTACACAGTGTGATGTTTTAAGCGCCTAGTTTTTAGTAAATTTTGTGACGTGGCTTACATCTATTTCAAAGCTAAAATTCAGATCCCAGACGAGGTGACCATCAACAAGCTGAGATAGCGACCCAGAAAGAACAGCCTGCTTCAAAACCAACCACTGTTTTATAAGGTTATTTGGCTACTTCCACAAAGAAGCTATAAATACAATCATGCAAAAAGCATGGGACTGGCAGCATTATTCTGATGGTCTGTTTTGTTACTAGTGACACAAACAAATAGGTGGAATAATAGAGGAAGACTGGCTACAAATTCTTCAACCCCACCTCAAATCAAATGGATAAAGCTGGGATACAATTGGGTGTTACAACTCAATGATTATCCCAAATACACATCAAAATTGCTGTTGGAATAAATGATCCAGGTTAAGATTAAGCTTCTGAAATGGCTTCAACCTTATTTAAAATTCGGTGCCTTAAAGCATTACGTAAAGAACAAAGCATAGACCTCCACCAAACTCTGGAATGTGCAAGTTTTTCTACTGCTGGTTTCCTTCCACTTACATTTCCAACAGCTTTGTATAGAGAAGCCTCTTTATAGATTTTTGCTAGTATTCTAAATTACTGAAATGTTCCTACAGATTAAGAGTTAGCTGAACAGACAGTCCTTATGCACTGCCTGTGTAACAACTTGTTAATGATTTAACTTGTTCCAACCGTTTCTTACTACTTGTTATGTATTGTTAAAACAAAATGCCCAAAAATGTAAAATCTGTTAATCAAGGCTAAAATGGAAAAGTACTTCAGTGTTCTCATTACTAACCTTCCCCTTTCCAGCAAAGATGCATACATTTACTAGCTAACTATTTACTGTCAATCATTTATGGCTGGTTATTTGTAAACTTGTTTTTCATGTTGCAAGTAAGGCATTTTTCTGTTTACATTTTTGTCCAGGAATCATGAACCTACAATGTAATATTTAAGTTTTAATTTTTCATTGCATGAAAGTCACACCATTCATTTAATAAGTTAAATGAATGGTGTTTTTCATTTAATTTAATAAATTAAATGAAAAGCTCAAGGATAGTACGGCACAAATAAAACTTTGTAAACAGAACCGTCATCCACTGATTGATTTCCCATTGTCCTAAATATGTTTGAAATATTCAGATTTAGCTGCATAACCTCTGTTGTAGTTCCTTCCATTAACTATATATTTTTCCCAGCTTCTGCAGAAACGCTGACCGTGATAAAAGCCTGTGGGGCTGGAAGTGGTAACCATGTTCACTAACATTCTGAGTGAACTTCTTCTTTTCCTCCCAGGGCTTTGAGTACAGTCGGAGTGGAAACCCTACCAGAAACTGTCTGGAAAAGGCTGTGGCAGCGCTGGACGGAGCAAAACACTGTAAGCAGCGCAATCACAGAACAGATTCACAATATTCTGACCATATGGAAAGTTTATGGTTTTATCTGATGTCTTAAAACACTATAACTGTTGGGAATTTTCACATCCTAAGCTATTTCCAAACAATTGAATTAGTCTTTCTTGTAGGCCTAAGAAAAGTACCCACTTCATTCTTATCTTTATTCATGCACAGTTGAAGATAAGGAGGATAAAATGAAGAAATTGTTTTTGATTATGTAGACTTGCATATTTGCCAACTTTGCCAACTTTATGGCTAAAGACGGAGGTAAAGTCTAATTAAATTGGATATCAGCCAGCTATTTTCTACCATTTTAAATAAGCAAAAGCATGTTATACTGTACTAGACTACTTTTAAATGGCAATTTTCATGGAGAATTTGGCCAGGTTTGGAAATAGATGTGAACTTCTAAACATAAAAATAAAAGTTTTTTTGAAGTTAATGTTTATTCTCCACCGATTGGTCAGACCCATTGCGAAGGGGAAAATTTTAACTCTGTGAGCTTTTTGTGTTTTTGTTGGTCGCTTTAAAATCACTAATGTATAGTTATTGGTATAAGCAGCCATAAAATTTGCTTTACTGCAACACTGTTGCTCACTTTGGTACTTTTTCTGGTCTCAGTGATCGAACCTTAAACCCCAGAAACATCACGATGGTAAGATTTTTGTGACTTTTAAAAGCATAATTATGGTATTAAGGTTAATTCTTTGAGTATAGTAAATTTGCCTTGGTGTCGCAGTATTTGCACAAAAAAGGTCAAACAGATGTGGTTTAATCGCTTAACACTATGTAGAAATATTTCCAAACAACTGAATTTGTCCTTCTTTTATGTGACAAACTGGTCCTTCTTTTATGTGACAAACTGGTCATTTCTTTGACATCTCATTAACAGGATTCAAAACTGTAAAAATCTGCAAATGCTTGCAATTTTCACACTTAACTTTAAACACTTTAGTTTAGTATAATGATAACTGACTATTTAAAAACCTGACAGTTTCCTATTTTAATTCTCCCTCTAGATGAAATGTTGTTTTTTGGTTTTTCAATAACCATCCTTGCTCCTCCTCTACAGGCCTTTCTTTTGCCTCAGGCCTGGCAGCCACTGTGACCATTACCCACATGCTGAAGAAAGGAGATGGGATTGTCTGCATGGACGATGTGTACGGAGGTGAGATTCATTTTGGGATATTCATCTACTCTTGTAATTGTTTCCCATAATACATACGATTTGCTTTCTTTTTCATTAATTTTTTTTAACAATCAGTTCCCTTGTTTATTGTAAAGGTACCAACCGATACTTCCAAAGAGTCGCAGCTGGATTTGGGCTGGAAACAACTTTTGCTGACTGTACAAAGCCAGAGTTGCTGAAAACTGCTTTGAAGGCCAACACCAAAGTAGGTCAAGGAAAGGGAAGAACTTAATGTTCTTGTTGGGGTAAATGCCATTTTTTTCGGCTAACTCAGAGCAGTCATTGTGAGTCAGCACTTTGTGTAATCACCATTTACGTAAACCTCATATTTATTCCACCTGACTAAGTGTTTCACTAAATACCTGTTATTATCTCTGCCGGTGTAGCTGGTGTGGCTCGAGACTCCAACCAACCCCATGATGAAGGTGGTGGACATCAAGGCCTGCTCTGACTTGGTGCACGAGCACAGCAAAGACATTGTAGTGGTTGTTGACAACACCTTCATGTCTTCTTATTTCCAGGTAGTAATGATTCCCTATAATCAAATTCCTGTGACTCATTCAATGATTAACCTGTGTGTTTGTTTTGTGCACCCTTAGCGTCCCTTGGCTTTAGGAGCTGATATCTGTATGTACTCCGCCACCAAATACATGAATGGTAGGTTATAAAAGAGTCCTCATGTAATTTTGAAGTTATTTTATTGCAAATAGTTGTAAACAGGTTTTTATTTTTCTGATGTGGGATGAGACATTGGATAAGGTAAATAAATGACCAACATTCTGGGAAAAAATGCAATATTATGATTTCAATTTTGTCAAAGAGAGCATTACAAATACTGTCCAGGCCTTATATTGGTACTCTGTTAGAAAACATTTTAAATGTGTAAAATGTTTTGACCCGCTGACAATCAAACCTTGAAAATGTCGACATTGTCAAAGTAAAAAAGAAAAATGTAAACATTTAGAAACAATCGTCTTGAGCTTTCATAAGAATAGTTTCTCCATAAATGTCAACAGCTTGTCAAAACAAACCAAAAATATGGAATGGATTTTAATTAGTGCAATCAGGCAGAAAACAACTTAATGCAGAAAAAGAATAAATAACTCAAAGTCTCAGTTTTCTTCATGAGAGTATACATTCACCTTGTGAAGAAAGATTATATCTATGTCTGGTGGTGAGAAAGATGGCACACTACTGTAGGTAAATATTCACACGAGGGCTATTCCTACAATTTATCTAGGCAAACTGACAAAAAACAAACAAGGCAGAGGAAGAGCAAGCTCACACACACACACACACACACACACACACACACACACACACACACACACACACACACACACACACACACACACACACAAACGCACAGAAGAGGAGCTTGTGATTTGACTATTTAATTAGAATATACTGTATAGGGAGGGAGACTACACTTTGCATGTAAAATATCCTATTTATTTTATAATGGAAAAAAATGACAGACATTTTATTTTAAAATGTCAATACTTTTTATTTGGGTCGCATGTGAACCAAGAAAATGAGTGAGATTTTTCCTTTGTGGTTATAATAATAATAACTGGAGGGTGAATACAAAAACATGCACATATTTTGATTAAAGATATTAAGATAACTTGGGAAAACTCAAAGTCCCTGAAGTAAACCCCATTATATGAGCATGTAAACGCAACTTGGCTACATCAATCCTGCAGGAGCACATAGTGATGATGTCTTACTTTCTATTCTAATATGAACTGTAACTTCTGTTTGTTTGGCAGGTCACAGTGACGTTGTGATGGGTCTGGTGTCTTTAAACAATGATGATCTGAACGAGCGACTGAGGTTTCTGCAAAACGGTGAGGAGATAATTAGTGTTTTGTTATAGATTTAACCAAAATGATACTTTAAGAAAAAATGTGCTAAAATCATTCTTGGTCTACATATAGTATGTGTCTTTTTACCTCATTACAATGATCAAAATGACCAAGTATTAGGTTTGCAAGTCAGCTGCTCATTTTGTGGCTACTTGGAGTAGCCACAAAATGTAGCCACTTGAAGTGGCTACTTGAACCTGTTCTGCTTTCATTCAGCAAACAACCGACACAAATGTCTTGAGGCCAAAGTCCTTCACCAAACTAAACCTTTCACATTGTTAGGGCTTTGTTCTGCTTGCCTGATCAAAATTTTTGGGAAGATTTGTTTCTAACCTGTGTGATTAATGTCCTGCCTGTGACCAGCCATCGGTGGTGTGCCGTCTCCCTTTGACTGCTACCTGTGTAACCGAGGGCTGAAGACCCTACATCTGCGTATGGAGCAGCACTTTAAAAACGCCATGGCCGCTGCCCGGTTTCTGGAGGCAGACCCCAGGGTGGAGCGGGTGCTTTTCCCAGGTGAATTCTTTGTTACACCTAATATTTGTTCAGACATGCCTCCCAACCTTCTAGAGTTGCTCACAGCAATTTACTCTTTACTGGAATAGAACCACAATGCGAAGAACAGGCGGCTCTTTAGAAGTGTGTCAAAGTGAAATCTTTTGTGAGGCTAATCCATTTGAATTATTTATTTCAAATTTGTCTGCTGTAATGGAACAGCTTTTGTACAGGAAGGTGCGATTCAGCCATATAAGCCTGGCTCATAATAATAAAAAGCGGACGCTTTGATGTTCTCATATAAACTGTGTTAACCTTTAACCATGTGAAATGAAATAATCAGCATTCTCAGCTCCAGTTTCCTCTGATGTTCATGCCAATGTACTGTGTGTCTGTGACCTTTCCTTTCTTTTTCAGTTTTATTCCACTATAGACTTGATAAAAATTCACAATTCCAAGCTTTCCCTTTTCAAGGAGCCCTTCCTTTATGCATAAGTGAATCATACAATTATGTTTTTCCTGTTTTCAGTTGTTCTTACATTACTGTTTAAGGTTTCTCCCAGAAAACTTGCTAAACCCAGTGGTTGGGCGCTAGAGCAATCATTCATCCAGTGGCCCGTTGTGTTTTTGAGTTAAAAATGTTTAAAGTTGACAGGAAATTTGAAAGCATCACTATTGGAAGATTAATACCTGAACACCAACTACAAAGTCTTAAAAAAATGCAAACATTTTAAAGAGACTTAAAAACATTTGCATGAATAGGTTTTGACACACAGGCATGTATCCATTTTTTTTTTTTGCTGAACCTTGTCTAAAATTCACATTTCCCTCAGCTGCTGTTTTCAGCTGCTCAGGCAGAAGTATCAAGAGTTCACATACTTCCTTATACTAATTTAGAGCTTTTATTCAAGCCACAATCTTGAACAAAAAGCCTTAAAAATGAGACCTGTAGCTTTGTGTAGACAAATTAGGTGGTGTTTGCAACTGGTTTTTCATGTTTTTTTTTCCACAGGCCTGCCCTCCCACCCACAGTATGACTTGATGAAGAAACAATGCACCGGGTGTCCAGGGATGATCACGTTCTATATCAAAGGGAAACTCGAGCATGCCACCACCTTCCTCAGCAACCTTAAAGTAATTTATTGATAATATGTTTCAAGTCTTTTTTGTTGTTTTTGTGGTTGGTATTCAGAAATTTCTGGTAATGGACACAGTTTAGACAGAGACAACCGTAGGCAGCAGCACATTATTACTATGTTATTGTTGTGGCTTAACCTGGTTATTATTTTTGCTTAAACAAAGATGGATAGAAAGAAAAGCATGTTGTGTCCATATGACACACATCAACAAACCTAAGCAGAAATTACTCAGTGTAATTGCTGCATCTGGTTGCATATTTGTGTATTTCTTCATTAATCGTTCCTACTACTACTTTATTTATCAAGCATTGTATTAAAAACAAAAGCTGCAGTAAAGTGTTGTATCGAAGTCCAGAACTTTATTCTAAATAAATGAACCTTTAAAATGTGGAAGAACAAAAAAATAGACTTTACACGACAGTAAGACCAGTAAAACCTAAAACAGAAATCCTTATGTGGTTTAATATCTGCTGCTGTTTCCTTCATGTCTGTTGTTTGGTTTCAGATGTTTGCAGTCGCAGAGAGCCTGGGTGGTTATGAAAGCTTAGCAGAGCATCCGTAAGTATCATCTATCTGTACTCCTAAAAAAGCTTTCAAAACTATTTTATACTCTTTTTTGCGAGATAAACTGCATTTTGAATAATCCCACAAGAGGGCAGCAAAGCTCAAAAATAGAATCAACCCCTACATTAGGATTTTTTTTTTGTTGCAATGACTGCTCTGCTTTCCTTCAGGACATCAGGATTTTTTCTGTGTTCAGAACATGTTGAAGTTTCTTGTCTCTTGTCTGGATTTAGAGCGATCATGACCCATGCGTCAGTGCCAGAGAAAGACAGGGCCGTTCTTGGGATCAGTGACACACTGATCCGTCTCTCAGTGGGACTGGAAGACGCGGCTGACATCATCGAAGACCTTGACCAGGCACTGAACGTTGCTGTAAGTATCAGTAATAGTCAAAACAAACTGAGGAAGAACCTCAGTTTGTTAGTCAAAACAGGGTTTAAATATGGATGTGAGAATCTGAACTTTTGACAGCTTTCCCAGCATGATTGAGGCAGAAGCTGTTTCTCCTGGGTTCCAGCTAGGAATCTGCCAGCAGGAGAAAGTAAGCCTGAAGTACAGTTGACTGCAGTTTGTTTTTTACTTTTAAGGGATACACTACGTAAGAATGTTTGTCTATCGGCTCAATAACAAGCTGTGGGATGGATCCCCAAGTGTGAATGGGATGATTCAGTAGAGGCGTATATAATCTAAAGTTTACTGATTACATAAACATGTAATATCCATCCTGTTTCTTTTTCTGGGTTCATTTAGTGCAGAGCGTGTGGTTTAGGACAACATACATGGGGCACCAGAGAGCTCAGAAGGGCCACCAGATTTAAACCCTGAAGAGGCTTTCCATATTTTTTCAGAATAAACAAAACAATAACACACATACAGCGATGATTGCATACAACTTTATTTAAAAACTAACAAAAAAAATGCATATTTTCAAGAACTGCATACCTAATTATGTGTTTTAACTCTACCAGCTGCAAGTATGTCATTTTCAAAGAATCTGGATCTGATGAGCTTGCATTATTGATCAAAATTTTAGATCATTAGGCTATTGACTTTATTACATATGATCAAAGTTATTACGTTATGAGCAGGTATTACATTATTGGTTGCCACAATCCATCCAAGATTTTCCCCCACTAATCACCTTTTTCTGAAGGGTTAATCAAACCTTCCTGACTTTTTTTATCCATTCATTTTCCAAATGTCTTTTCCCCAATCCCATTTTCTAAATGACCCACCCAACCAGCCTCTCTCCCTCCCACCCCCAGTACCATTACCTTAAAGGTCCATCCATCTAATCTTTTTTTTCCAATCCCATTCCCGAAAATTTCCATCCAGATATTCTTTCCCAATTCGTTGTCTGAAAGCCATCCATCCATCCATCCATCCATCCATCCATGTTTTTGCAGGATCTGTAATAAAAGACCGACAACTGTAGAAATTCCTGACAAAAAAAAGGGATTATTTTTTGGAAAAATATGGCATTTTGTCCTGTAGTTAACCTGAGGCAATACAAAACCTCAGCTTTGATGAGCTCTTCGCTTTTCAGACCGATTCAAATTGAGAAATTTTCAGGAGATTGATAACAAAGACTTTTTGGATTGGCAAAGGGCAAGCAGATGTGCACAGGCTGTTTGATTTCAGATTTCTTTCTCATTTTTAACTGCGGACATGTTGGACAGGTTAAACTTTTCATCAAAAACCAAATCAAGCCTTCAGCGATTCCCACACATGGGTATAAAAGAAGCACTGCTGGTGGGGGAAACCTGGACCTCATTACTGATAAAGAAATAGTACATGTGGAAGGTTTTCTGTCTTTATCGGTACAAGACGTGAGTCCTAGGAGCCACCGGCGTATTAATACTTATGTAGTAAAGAGAAGGATAGCTCAAGATGAAAACAAATCAGACTAGAGTAAGTGTTGGAAAAATTTTGGGAATATTTACAGAGTCAGTGCAGGAGTAATAACAGTCCAGAGTTGAGCAGATAAACCCCTTCTCTGTGCCGCCGGGGCAGATCCATCATTCCTTGGCTCTGCTGCAGGCGTAGAGCTAAACAGACAAATGACTCTCCTCATAAAAATCTCTTGGATTAATTCTTCTTTATGTTCTCTGAGTTAAAGTGAGAGCAAATACTCCGCGTTGTGCAGAGACACATCTTCGGTTAACGAACCATGCATTCGATTAACTAGCTGCATATGTATTTGCTATGGAAGATTTCTTCTCGTATCTGTGAGCCAGACAAACAGACTGATCATCATGAGAACAGCAGAATCCTCTTTGAGGTTCACTGCTTGGTTTGAGCCTCTCTCTCACCTCAGTGCACACTGCTGCACCACTGCACTTAGATTTCAGACGTTTTCACGATATTCCCCCCTCCCCCCCCCCCCACACACACACGCACCCCATCTTGAAGACGTGGGTTTTATTGCGCCCCTTTCCTTTCTTCTTTCCCTGCCAGGATGTTTCATCAAACTCATTTGACGACATTGTGATTGTTTTATTCAGCCGATGAGGGTCATGAATGTCCCTGTGCATTTCATATGATGAAAAAAATGAATTGGGGACTGAAAGACACAGTTCAATAAAACCACTAGAATCCCACAGCTTGATTAAATCCATTTAGCTGAGTGTGGTTGAGATTCTGTTGTGTTGAAATTGTACTGAGATTTGGTGTGCTGGTTTGAATGATTCACTTTTTATTAGCAACTACTGGTAGAGGACCCTTTGTAAAGAATAAAAATGTCTTCCAAACCCCCTTTGTGACCTCCTTTAGCTGCGTCCTGCATGACTGCCTGTGCCTCCTGCTCTCTGCATTCAGATAATGTAGCTGCATCCCTTCTGCTGGCCATCTGTAGCAAATGGAAATTAAATGGAGACAAATATGGTCCCAGGAACAAAACTCCTCCGATGGTGAAAGTTTTAATTGGATATGACTCCAGGTCAAGTGATGCTTATCGAAGGATTCGGCTCAGGAACCTGGCTGTTGGGTAACCGTGGAAAACTCTCGGGGTGTGGTGAATTTTAATCGGTAGACATTCTGTCACCTGCCCTGCGACAGACTGGCGACTGGCAAGGTAAACAGACCTTGCCTCTCACCCGAAATGTTCACTGGAGAGAGGCAGCAGAACCCCTCCTGACCCCACTAGGGACAAGGGTGTACAGAAAATGGATGGATGGATGGACATTTTGTCACCCCCCGTCTCAGGTTTGTATTCTGCTACTCTGGCTTTGACCCACAGCTATCACAGACTGCCCAGCCTCTGCTCATAAAGACAAGGTGAACGATTCTGTAGATTAGGCTTCCCTTTTTCTGCTCCCTGGATCACTGCGAGCCATCGGCTGTAACCTCACATCTGTCTCCCCGTGTCTGAATGCTCAGGTTATTGATCTCTGTGCTTTTCTCCTGTTGTCTCTGATAGCACCCAAAGAAGAATTGAAACATCCGCCTGGCGTCCTCGAGCCTGAGGTTGTCGTGGTAACAATGCTCGGAAGCACCTAAAATCTAAAAACCAGATGACGATCAACGCGTGGTGCCCGAGGCACCACCTTTCAGGAGACAAAGTGTTCTGGAAACAGCACAGATTATGTCCACTGTGAATAATTATCACAATTTTTACGCGGTTATCGCTTAATGCCTATACTATCGCATTCACTTGTAAGATTACTTATCTTATGCCAGTTTTGCTTTGTTTATATAATTGTCTGTTTTTAATTTTTTTTGAAAGCTTTATGAGAGAAAAATTCCATTCAGACATCTTGAAATGGTTTTCAGTATCTTAACTCCAAAAACTGTGCATTCACAAGTGAAATCTGTATTAAAGTGGGTTTCATAATGCCAACTTGTAAAAATGACTTTTTTTTATTATTTAAAGCTCGTGCTTAGCTTTTGCTTTCACCTACTGATCAAATGTTAGTTCCTGTAAATGTTAAACATCTTCTTATTCACAAAAAAATAACAGGATTTTGGTTTTTCTTGCCAAGCAGAAAGAGTGTTAGATTGACAAATTTACCACCAACACTAATAAAAGGCCATGGGATGCACTTGCCTTACTTGGAGCAGACTTTCTCGGCATGTATTTGCTGCGGATGAGTTTTTAAAGATGAAAGAGCAGGAGTTGTTTCTGTCCTCTTATAGTTGGCATTTGGGCTAATGTGGATGGCAACTTTTTCTGCCAGGTTGGACGGCAACCTGGCGGAAAAACGTTTTTAATGGTTTATTAACAGAAGTAGGTGGATTTTTCCCTTCCTTCCTACTCATCCATCACCAGCTCTCTGGTTATAAATTTAGCCTCGTGAATTAACACTTCATATTTCCTAGAGCTTCTCTCACAGGAAAGAAACGGAATGACTGTTAAACAAATCAGCTAGATCCTATCTTTTAAGGTCAAATTTGTAATAACATTTCAGGGTAAATTTTCTCCAGATGTTAATTTTCTCCAGAAAGAATAGCACTTCCATCTTTTAGATTTACGTTCAACGTTCAGTTTTGCCTTATAAGCATTGAGCATTTAACCCTAATAATTCCCAAATCTCTTTTTGCATTAGCAGAGTTGTAAATTTAACTTGTGGTCTTCTATAAGCTACATTTCAGTAAATTAGGAATTAATTAGAAAATGTATTCAAGACGTAAAAATAACTAGAGTTTCTAATTTGGAAATGAAGGTAGTAGAGCCCTGGTGAAGGAATTGAACAAACTGAACAGAGTGTAGTTTCCACAGCCCTTCAGGGTTTTGGGTGAGTGTCATGCTGATGTTGGTCCCCTGTGTTTTATCAAGTCTATCATGCAGACAGCTGCCATTAAATTTAAGAGCGCTTCATGCTTCTTTAGGCTGGCAACCTCAATAAAAGTACAGATTTCATTTTCTCTATCCTAAGTACCAAAAATGGGTTTAATGACTGTGATATCACTTTGCCTGATTGGAAAGCAAACTGGCCTCATCTAATTGATATTGTAAAGACGAAGAAGAGAGGCACCAGACCCAACAATGCAGACGAGCTAAAGGCTGCTATTAAATCAACCTGGACTTCCTTAACTCCTCATTAGAGCCACAGGATGATCACCCCCATATAAAGTCGCATTGATGCAGTAATTCCTGTGAAAGAACAACATCTCATAAGTTAGACAGTAACTTCCTGTTAGTGGATGTTTGGCTGTTTCCAGAAGACCCTCAGCACTGTAATTTGATCTGAACTGAGTATTTATTTTCACTAAATAAATACGCCTCTCACAGATGTGAAATGCTTAAAGATTTAAAATATGACTGAAAGGCTTAGAGTTGATCAAATGGGCTAACCAAACCTTAGTCTCCAAACCAACCCATCTGATCAACTATCAACCCATCCTGATAGTGGGTTGGACTAAGTTTGGATGTTGGAAAAGACCAAAAAAACATGTCCTGGTACATCCATCCATCCATCCATCCCATCCATCCATCCACCCATATACCCATAAAATGATGTCCTTGGAGTGTTTAGAGGGTAAAATAAATGTATTTCTTTATTTCTGATTCTGTCAGTGTTTGACACACCTTTTGTCTTGTTCAAAGAGTCGACTTTCTATTTGATCTAAAGTCAGAGATTATATTAAATTTGAAATAGTTATAGATAAAAAAAATTATAATTTCGAAGGTGACCTTGCTATTTGTGCTACAAAGAACTGGTTTGAAACATCAATGTTGCCTCAAGGAAATGGCCTTGCTCACAGAGAGGTTTAGCTCTGCCCAGAGATTTTCTTGAGATCAAGACTTGGAATGGACATTTATAAAGTGAATATTTTGTCATTTTATGACTACTTTTGCAGTATAATTAGGGTCAGGGTCGACTTGAAAGGAAAAAATCTTAGACCAAACTTTAATGTCTAGAAATGCTGCTTCAGTATTTCCCCATGATGTTTTTCCTCATGATGCCATCTATTTTCTTAAGAGCGTCAGTCGCTCTTGCAACAAAACATGCACACATGATTTTACCAACTCCCATACCTCACATTTGGGATAGTGCTCTGCAAGATTCCCCTTTTTTCCCTGAAAATTTAAAAATGGCAATTTCGACCACACACTTCAATCTTAGATTAATCAGACCAAATTAATATATATTGAAAAAAATATCCTTCAAAATTAAGTTTCTTGTCCCTGAGTGCATTTGCAAACTGTAATCTGTCTTTTTATGTTGCTTTCCAGGTATTGGCTTTTGTCTTGCAGAGTAACCTTTCAGCCCATGTAAGCATAGAACACATTTTACTATGACTCTTATTTTTCATCATCTGACATCATGTTCACAAAGTCTTTTGTTCTGGAGTTGATATTTTAAACTAAAACAACGTTCATTTGCGGAGTACATAGCCTAGCTCCTTACTGAACAGTTTGATAGTTGGACATTGTCCTGATGTTTGTACCTATAATTGGTAGATAAACATGGCATCTTAAAACATCTGAAAACTATGCCAGATTTGTGAAGGTCCACAACCTTCTTCCTGATATGCTGCTTGAATTTTTCCCATGAAAAATTCAAGCAGCATATCAAGCAGTTTGTTTGAGGTGTTGCCTTAAAATACATCAATTTAATTCAAATCTTGTCAATTAGCCAAATGATTAATCAGAAGCTTTCAAAGCTCTGGCATAATCAAAAGATCAATTAATTTCTAATTATGCAAGCTTCTGAGTCTGAAGAATGCAATGGGAAAAAAATCTGTCAATGGGTTAGCAAATAGAGATAATTTGAGTTGACATAATTAAATGGTTGCACAATCTGGTTCCAACTTTGGTAAAACCCCTTATCAAACCAAAAACACTTCCAAGCAATTCAATGGGTGCATGACAGTTAATAAACTTCTTGCAGCCTCTTCTTAGTTTCTTGTTTAGAAAACTAAGAGGAAACCCCAACCTGTATTCCTCTGAGGATTTTAAAACAGGAACTACTGTGCTGTCAAAAACTAATCTAAGTTTTCATCTCTTGCGAACAGATGTTGTGTAGCTTATTTTCATAATTTTTGGTATTTGATCAATCATGATGTTTTTTCCCTCCCGGGCACGTCCCACCGGGAGGAGGCCCCGAGGAAGACCCAGGACACGCTGGAGGGACTATGTCTCTCGGCTGGCCTG
>CAEGAF010082583.1:0-75297 GCA_903067075.1 Micropoecilia bifurca | reverse complement strand
ACA
The DNA here is from genome assembly GCA_903067075.1 of Micropoecilia bifurca. NCBI lineage: Eukaryota > Metazoa > Chordata > Actinopteri > Cyprinodontiformes > Poeciliidae > Micropoecilia > Micropoecilia bifurca. The sequence goes on along the minus strand of CAEGAF010082583.1, from coordinate 75,294 downwards.
CACACACACACACACACACACACACACACACACACACACACACACACACACACACACACACACACACACACACAGTGTTTTATTATTCCTGAGGTTGGTTATGAATATTCCATCTGTGGTGTTCAGTTTTCAGTTATGGCAGAATAGAGGAACAGATTGATGCAAGATCATCTTCATCAAACGTAAAATTTCCACTAACCTTTCAGCAGGTGACAACATCTAGTGTAGGATGCCATATGGTAATATGAATTTATGATATAATGGGAAAAAAACACTCACAATTCACCAGTTTAAACAAGAAATGTGCTAAAGAATACGAGCATAAACCATAAGCTGATAGAATAGTGTTATTTTTGTCCTTACCATAAATAATCTGCTGTATTCAGTCCCTGCAACGGGATTCATCCCTTTTGAACTTTATCACGTTTTCTTACTGGACAGTCAAATTTAAATGTACTTTATTGGGATTCTATAAAAGCAAACACAAAGTAGTGTGTAATTATGAAACAGAACAGAAATTAAAGATATTTTTCTTTTGCAAAAACCATTAAAAAACTGGCCTTTATCCTCCATGATGCTGTACTTTCTGGAACCTCTGGGTTTTACCTAGGCCTATTAGAGTAAACAGAGATGAAAACATGAAAGTATTGAGAATTTTGGTTGTAAGGAAAATGGTAAATAATGTCTCACTAGAGACATGGGTGATATGGACTTTAAGTTTTATCACAATATTTTGTGATGATAAAAACAATTTACTACCTTTTTTAGGTAACTGTATGATTGTGACTGCATGGCACAGCTCCACAAACACTAATATGGCTCGTGAGAAACACACCCATTTATTATATATTTATTTAAGACACCAGCTACATGTGGTTTGTATCACTGAAATAATAACTGCGTTTAATTATATTTTTTGATTTATTCATACATCTTTATTGAACCAACAGTGGTAAAAATTTGTAAAAAAACAATATGGATAGTTTTACATTGATGAATCAAAATGATTTCATGATAGAAAATTTGTTATGATAAATGATAAACGGTACGATCAATGCCTATCCCTGCGTCTTCCTATCCTTCCGCTGCACAATTTGTGCTGGTCTATAAATATTTGATAAAATACATGCTGACGCTTCTGGCTGTACTTTGACGAAGGGAATCTGGACAAGTTCGAGGAATATCAATACATTTGCAAGATATTGTATTTGACACAATCAGACATAGAGAATAACAAACTCAAAAGCCAACAGAAAAAGGAAACAGGATACATTCTCCTTTTTATATTTCACCACAGATATGTCAGCAGCTTTCTGGAAAGTGATGTATCCGGATGACAAACCCAGTTTTCTTTTTTTTTATGCAAAGTGCTCAAGTCTGTAATGTACATAATGGTTGGCAGAGAGCAAAACCTTACAGCTCATTATTTTCATGTAGACATTTTTTCTTTCTCCTCCTCACAGCCGTTTCAAAAAGCATCGCTGGCATCACAGAGAGATATATGTTCTGCCCATTCCTAACAAGCTTTGCACAGCATGGGTGGTCTTAATTCTAATAAATACAGCCATCAAAACTAGCCAGTTTTTCCGACACTAAACATACCAAGTCTTAACCGCTAATGATATCTTTACTGGGTGATGTGTGTTCATGCATTAGGCTTTGTGCTGCAGAGAGGAGAAACGTATCTGACAAGCATCTGACACTGATTATTGTACTGCAGTGTTTGGAGGATTTTTATGATGACATATATACTCTCTCATCCTCTCTCTCTCTCTAACTATCTGCACGCGGTGCTCAATAAATGTATGCTTTTGAGATTAGATTGCTTGCATGTGGACGCTCTTGTCTGTCTACCAAGTCATCTGCATCACAGCAGTCCCACGCTTTAGTTAAGTCGAGAGCTCGTTCAACTCCTCGCTCTTTGAGCCATTTATCAATTTGGCCACTTCGTCCTGTTTGCGGGGCATAACATAGAAAGCAACGCAACAGCACGGGAGCACGCTAACTCCCGAGACGGCCCTAATCATGAATTCCGATAATTTCCTCCCCGCATTTTGGTGAAGCAGGATGTGGGGAACCTGCAGTAAACAGAACAAAGAGAAGCACAAGTGAGCAGCTTTCAGAGAGTGAATTGGATTAGCGCACCAGCTCTGCATTCCTTCATCCTGGAGCTGCTGTACAGTCGTGTTGTGTCATGTAAAGGTTGATAAGGTTCAGTGTGAACATGGCAGGCTGTGGACTTAATGAGCTACACACCCATTTCTTCCTGTCGGAAACTGCTGATACATTCAGGACATGGTACTCTCCGCAAACTGTGTACTACTTTATGCATGGTAATTTGGTTAGAGGCTTGGCGGTAATATCATACTCCAAGGAACACGCGCTCTGTCACTTTTTTCTGGGCCACCGAGAGTAGGGAGAAGCAGAAGCCGTTCTTCTGCTTTATTTCTTCAATGATACTTGGGAGTATTTTTTTCTGCACAGCATCAGTTTAGATAAATGCAATTATTGGTGGCTAGAAGTGTTGACTCTGTTGGACATCCAGTCACGAAGGACTGAAACCGGCTTGGGGCTGGTATTGTAACTATCAATTCAACATAGCACTGCATTATAAGCCACTGTGGTTGCAGCAACAGGAAAAGAAGAAATTTTAGGGAGGAAACTGTGTCATGGAAACCCTTAAGCCCCACACCTATGACAAAGACTTCCTCTTTGACCTGTTGCTATGGAAGGAGATATAAGGGAGAAGGAGTAAACCCTGATCCTGGTTTTATTCATAGTTTCAGAAGAATGAGTCTCGTAGCTGCAGGATTGACGTCAACAATGGAAGCTAGCTGCCACCCCGCCGAAAGAGAAAAATAGCTGTCAGTTCTTGTTGCAGAGCAGAAGACAACATCATCCAGGATACAGATTGTCTGTTCAGGGCTTGAGACGGAGACTGTCCCTCTGCCCACAATTCTGGTCAGAAATAAGCAGGTGTAGAAAATTAATGGATTCTTATTAAATGGATATTGGTGAATCGTATGTGTCTGTGGAAGAAATAGAAAATATCTAGCTTTCTCTACCAACAGTGGTAAGTGAGGCCTGAGAAAAGGAGTTTTTTCTTTTTCTTTTCTTTTTGCTACCAGCTGCAGCCAAAGTAGCTTCTTATTTTTTTTTGGTTGAGCGCGTCTCATTTAAGAATTTTGTCAGGTCACAAGAGAGTCTTCTAAAGCAGCTGAGTTGAGCAAACAGTAGCTCTGTCTGTAAAATAAAAAACAAGACTTGAGCTTGAATCCCTACACAGCTTAATCACACAACAGCACTGTATTATCTGAAAACTGCTGGGGAAGCAATTGATAAGGAAAATACAGCTTCCTCAATCCGTGCAATGGTTAAAAATAAAAATAAAAACATGCAAGTTTGTTCTCTAAGCTGCTGGGGGAGCAGGACTGACAGCCTAAGGGGAAGTGAATAGTAAACGGAAAACAATACTTAGAGATATAAGGAAACATAGAGAAATCAGAGAATTAATCAGAACCAAATCCAACGCAAGAACAAATATTGATCCAAAAGGTCATGGAGAAGTTACAGGAACAAAAGGGGAACAGGAGGTGAACAGAACATGGAGATCGTCATTAAAACAGAAAATTGAAAACATGTAGGATCTGTGATACAACAGAGTTGCACTGAAGGCAACAGCAACAGTTTCTAAATACATGAGATATTTTAAGACCATACAGAAGTACAAGAACATCAAAACTAAAGCATAACTAAATACGAAAAGCAGAATGTGACAAAACTACAAACAGTCCAAAGGATCATGACAGACTTTGCTAAATACATTTTTATTAAGGAGATCTATTTTTGCTGCCATTTTATTCTTAATATATATAAAGCCCAACACTGTTTAACTTAAAATATTTTTCAAGACTTTTATATTTGACAGTGAAAAATCACGAATCCTATCTGGCTGCATTATTAGATGTGAAACTGTACAATGCCGTCTCAGGTTAGAGAGCCACTGGAAGTCGTCTCTGCTTCCTTTGCTCAACTGCTGCTGTGCTTAGTTTGTATTACACCACTGTCACACACTCGTCTTGCTGCCTCACTTCACTTTTATAGGTCAAACCACCTTCCGAGGTAAATAATTGGAGGGTCAGCTTCAACCCCCCATACCATGTCAGGATCTATCTGCTGATCTGAAGATGTAAATAAAACATGGAGATTATGAACCCAATGGATGACCTAAAAGCGTCTTAAGTTGATCTAAACTGAGCTACGTTTCAACATGTCTCCGCTGTGCTAAATGTGCTTTGGAGAAAGTGTTTAAAGATGTCTGTCATAATGGTATATCTACAGGCTTTAAATTTAGACATTTATACATTTCATCTTGGCTTTATGAAGACAGATGTGACGAGATGTATAGGACTGTTAGTTTGTCTAGTATGAGGTCAGTATTTGTGAGAGCTTGGGACCACCAACGCTCTTGCTGAAATATGTGAACAATTGAGACTCCCTTTAAAAACGCTGATAAATGCCTATTTTATGAGTTCAGCATATAATATTTATTATATAGTAACATCTTTACTTTTCTTATATAATATACCTTCATATGAATTGACTCACACATCGTCAATACAGCAGAGGTTAACAGCCAATTGGCGCCAAGGAAAATACATGGCGTTCCTGGATTGGCTGCTTTGTGAACACCAGCCAATAGTAGCATATCAAGATGTTGCATTTCAGCTTCCTTAAACTGCATTTTATTTTGAACATTTTCGATTTGCTCTATAGAAAAATTCTGAAATAGACAAATCTGCGAATACTGACCCGTGAATAGCTGGGGTCCAGTGTACAACCAATCCAGCATTATCAACTTATGCTGAACTGACAGTGACAGGAGAAGGAGTTTTAGAAAATATTATAATATCAATTTCTTGTGGTAACCAAGTCAGTTTGGCTGCTTTCTAACAAAATCTTGTACATTTACATGTATAGTCAGTAGAAAAACGTCGATGTTTTATTGCGAGGCTCATATTTAATGCCAGTCACTCTTCTTTAAGTTCATCTTTCACACTTGGTAAATGGGAGCATTGGGACAAAAAAAAGAAACGAGCGGTGATCGAACATGACAAGACGTAGGTATAAAGCACTGGTGGCATTTGTAGCGTTCAGTGTAATGTCATGATCTAGATTTCAGCCTCAGTACAGCTTTTCTCGAGAAATACCCCAAAGACTTAAAGCCCAACACACACAGGGGTGGATGGGGGGTCGGGGGGCTCTGGGACATCGGCATCGTGTTCTACATTGTCCTTTTCCTTTCGCTCTTCTCCTCAAATATTTGATCTGTCCTCACCGCCTTGTCTGCAAATGTAGCTGTCTGTCAATGTATTTTAACAGACTAACTCTCAGCTTTCCCCCCATCAGTGTCAGAGTAACACCCCGGCTCTGATCCGGGCTGCACTCAGGTGTGTAACTGACTGCTCTGTTTCCCCATAATTACATTGTGAGCTTGACGCAGTCTCAGACACCTGAGCATGTGCTGTATACGCACGCCCGTGTGTGTGCGAATGTGCATGCGCGCGCACGTCTTTTCACCCCAGGCGGAAACATGTCATTTCCCGTGCTCCTGTCCTTCTGGCAGACAGATACAATATTAAGAGCCACAAATCTGAGTGTGAGTTGAGAGGAGACGTGGCGGTCGGGGGAGTGGGCACAGAGAGGCTGGGAGGGGGGGAGAGACAGGGGGAGGTGGAGGAAGTGTGAGGAGATGACAGTAATGATAGCATATAGACAATAGTCAGGGAAGGAGACAGCGATTGAGTGCATTTGTACAAGTCATGTCAAAAGACAGGATGTGCAGACAAAAAAAAGATATCAGATATCTAGGTCTGAGGAGAGAGGAGATGAATGCAGTATTGTCACAAAGCCTTATCTCATTCAGAGCATGAATTATCCTATTTGCTGTTTTTTTTAACTGTATGCTCAATTATCATTCACACCAAAAAAAAGCTGTTATGGTTTACAGTTTTATCCCTTTTACATAATTTTCTATGGAATTTGGCATTGTTTTTTTCTGCTTCCCACTGAATGTCAGATTGAAACAAGTAGATCTGTATGCACTGCACTGCTTTTCCTAAATCTCTCTCATCTCTATATATATATATATTTTTTTTTGATGCAGGAGCAGAAAGGATCAGACTGTTAGGAGTTTAAAGCCAACGAGAATCGACTTATCTTTTTGCATTAATATCATTAATTGCTCCGACTGGATATTTTGTTCCCTGATGACAAACGAATATATTTTCTGTACGCATATTAATTGGATGATTGTCAACATGAAACTCTGGTCAGTGTCAAAAAAATTGAGTTGCACAAAAGCAGACATGAGGTGAGATGCACCGAAACAAATCGCAACAGTGCACTATAAGCAAAGAAAGAAGCAAAACACAGTTAATATATTGTCTCTTCAGACTATCCCTTCAGTATTTGCAGAGGAACAAATGTGCAAATGTGAGAACAAAATTAGCGATGATCTGAAATGCACTATATGAAAAAATAAGGCAACATTTCTCAAAACTCATCAAAAATCTGTTGGATCTTAATTATAGGGGCATTATTATGTTTTTTTTCCAGGCACATACTGTCATTTTACAGGATAATAAAGTAACTATGTTAACTTCAGTGGTTATAAAATGCTATATATATCAAATCTGACTTTAAAGGAATTTCACTTTGCAATTTAATTCCTTGAAATTGGGCCTCTGTCTCTTTAAAAACTCCTGCTCTTTCTGAAACTTTGCCTTCTGGAAGTCATCACAACATGGCTCCTCTATTATCGCTTTAACAGCATTTTTACCACCATTGCACTGAAAGGTAGCTCCAATAATGAGCCCAGCAGCTGTACAGATCCACCAGGTGTTTTCTCATTGGTGCTGCTAGTCTGTAGGAGCTGAGAGGGGAAGGGCCGCTCTGTGAGCAGGAAACTGCAGCTCCAGGAGAAGCTGCATCTAGAAGGCAGAGCTAAGTCCATCCAGGTGTTTTGCACAGCTGAATGGTTGCCATTGGAGATTGACAGATTTGTCAAACATGCATTGAATAAAGGCAACACTCCTGTTAAGTTGTGTTAAGATGAGGGAATAACCTTAGAACATGATATAGAGCTCAAAAAGTCAATTTTACATATTATTGCCCCTTAAGAACAACTCTATAAGTCATCTGTGACAATTGGCAAACTGAGCATAATCCTTAACTTTATGGAATTAGTTTTCTTTGCTGAAATAATTATGGATAAAAGTACAGAAGTCATGGTGTACTAAGTAACCGTGAGATGACCAGATTACTGTCATGAGGTGGTGGTTGGTGGTGGTGAGGATAGACGCTGAGACCCAGGTATGGTGTAGGTGATGAATTTAATGAGAGCTCGACAGTCCAAAAACCAGGCAGCACGGCAGAACGTAGCACACAGCTAGTACCGGTAGCATCTGAACACAGACTGACAAAGGGGGCTAAGCTATCCAGGACTTACTCAGTTCTACTGGTAGCTAAAAGACAGAACAAGAGCTAAGCTGGTCAGGACTTAACAGTTCCACTGGCAGCTTACTCAGACACGATTGACAAAGGTTTGACAATAGACAAGGACCCCACAAGGAACAGAGACAACAGAGGAGACTAAATACACAAGAGGTAATCAAGAGAACTAGACACACCTGGGAAACAATTAACGGGGAAGACGCAGAGACGGGACTCACAGGGAACAGGACTACACAGAAAACTCAAAAATAAACACACAGAAACACAGATCCTAACAATTCCGTGACTGCAAAACAAGCCAGGAGACCATTTAGTTCCTCCACCACTACGCTCAATAGATAGTCTGAGGTGTTTGTGTTAATATGCTGTTTGGTTTTTAATAAAATGTATCAACTTTGGTCTCAATTGCCCAGAAAACACTTTTCAGTTTCCATCTACTGGTTTGGAGCAAATCAACCAACCTTTGCTGCTCAAAGTGAAATTTCATTAGATGTTGAGGCTACATATGACTATAGTAAATTTCAGAGGAATGGAGAGACTTCCCCCCTCCATGTTGCAGGTTTGAACTTTGAATTTTTTCCAAGTTTTGTGCCTGTAGTAAGGCACAGACCCATCAGTGGATTGGGAAGTTCACTATGTCACAGCATAGTCTGCAAATGTTTTTCCATCTCCCTTCTAACGCATTAGTTTTTTTTTTGTGTGTTTTTTTTAGAAAAGTCCAAAACCGCCAAAGCGAGGATAAAAACTTGTTTTGCAACATTGAGAAAGTTATTCTGAATTTTTTTTGTTTCAACCTTTTCTGATGTGATACTTCAAAATGCGCATTAAACACAATCTGTCCTTCTGGTCATTGTGTTCACACACCTGGAGGAAAATGCTTGCTGAAGATCATTTAATCAAATGTATTTTATTAGCTCCCAGCTTTTATTTCCTTTGATAGCTCGTCTGTATCCATGTCGACACACATCATTGTGATACTCCAAAGGGTTTCCAAAAATGTGCAAACTTCTGCTCATCATATTAACTCTTTTTATTGCCAAGACTGGAAGGAAATGCAGACAGAGAAACCGAAATGATGGAGCCCTTGCCTAGCAAAAAAAGAAAAACCTCAAAAAAAATTTCACTGCTACTAGCCCTCTCGGTAAACTTCCAGGTTTAAACACAATCGGCCCACTCTCTCCAGCCCCACTGGCTCCTGCGGAAGCCCCACATGAAGCTGGCGTGCACTCACTATGCCCATAGGCCTGATTTGTAATTCTGCCAAACAAAACCTGCTTTTTGTTTACAGGTACACACAAAATTGGCATGACTTTTCGAGAGCAAGCCGATCGACCTCGGCTACTTTTGCGCCGTCAGAATCTTAGCGCCCTCCAATCTCCACGGAGATTCACACCGCGTGCCCTCTGACCGGCCTCCTGCCGAGCCCCCGAGCCTCGCAGCACAGCCGGATCTCTGTTCCATAGGTCACATCGGATGGCTGGTACGCTTGAGCCCTGTTGACAGCTTGTTGTTTACAGTATGTGTTGTCAGCATGGGGCGGCCTCTGCCGATCGGGGGGCCTGGTGGGAGGTGGATGCACCAGCTGTGTGTAAGTGTGTGTGTGTGTGTGTGTGTGTGTGTTTCATGCAGGTTTTTGGGAAGGAGGCTGGTGCAGGTAGGAGGCAGAGGCGGTGGCAGGAGGGAGTTGATGTCAGCAGGGGGGGAGGATCGGGGGCTTGGCGTAGGTTTCCTAGCGGGGAGCCCATGGCGTGAGGCCCAGCAGTCTTTGATGCTTTCTGGCTCTGAGAGAGAGAAGCAGCTCAGGGAAAGAGAGAGAGTCGGGGGGAGGGAGAAGGTGGGAAGGAAGGATAGAGAGGAAGGTTGAAAGAGGAAAAAAAAGGTTACCTGTGGATCAGCCTGTGTCTGGTGCAGAAGGGCCGCGTGTGGAGGGCGAGGTGGGGGTGGAGAGGGGAGCTTTGATGTGAGTCCAGGTTGGAGGAGAGCGGCGTTGCCGAGGGAGGCAGAGGAAGAGGATGGTGTGGAGGAGATGAGATGAGGATGGCTGGAGCTCACCCTCACCTTTCTCTCCCGAGCAAAAACTCTGGAGTATCTGCTGAAAATGTTAAAGACGTGGTTTGGATAATCTCGGGGAAACGCATTAACCGTGCGCACTGTATATTGATCGTACGGTTCCCAGATAGTGGGTGAAGTTTAAGACGTCCGTCTCTCGCCGGCGTTCGAAGAGAATGCTAAAGTCTTTCATCTCTCTCCCATGTGTTTGCAGCAAGAACATGGGAGGAAGGAGAGAGATGGGGGGGGAGTTTTCCTCCCTCTGAGAGTGTATAAACCTGTGTAGAGAGAGAGAGAGAGAGTGTGTAGCCAGTGTGTTTATGAGAGCATACATGAACGCTTTGTTCAGAGGGAACCCTGTGTGAATATTCCAAACCAACAAAGGCAAGATCCTGCTGGGGCTGCTGTGTATCAATAGATCAGAGGTGTGTGTTTGTGTGTGTTTGTGAGTGTGAGTGCGGGTGCATGAACATCACTGATTCTCACACAATTATCAGGACACCAAACAGGCACAACACCCGCTGGGTCTAGCACTCTCCGCAATGCGCCCGGGCTCCCACAATGCATCAGTATTTCAAAGCCGTGCATCCCGGGAGACTTCGCTCTAACAGCGAGGTCTCTTCTTCCAGGAAGTGACACGCCCTCCTGCTGAGACGCACTCCCACAATGCACCAAGGTGGCTCCCGTAGTGACGGTGTGTTTGCTCATGTTGCGGCCGTGCGTCTGTCTACCGGCAAGCCAACGGCGCCGGCGTCCTTCTGTCTCATTTGCTCTGTGCCGGCCTCCTCTGCTTTCGACTGCGCTCATGTTTTCAATCCCGGTTTGGGGTCAGCAGACCGAATTCAAAAGCTGACAACTAGAACAAGAACAAGAACACATCTGGCAGCCCTGTGTACTCTGGAACACCGGGAAATGCTTTCCTGTGACGAAGGGTAACCCAAGGCCAGGCTGACACATCATTCGATTTCTTTTCCACTGAAGTTTCTGAACCCGTAGCCAGTTTACGGTGGATGTACAGTGTTCTCAGACTCGGTCGACAGCTTGCCACAGATCATTGGTGCGCCGCTCTAAAGGAGCAGGAATTCATAGGAATCTGTCTTCGGAGGGTAGGAGTGACTGAAACCTCATCTTGACCTAAATTCCTCTCGTTTGTAACATCTTTGCTCAGCTTGTTTCTACTGCAGCACACAAACTGTGCCAGTAAATAACTTATCTGTAAACATGCTGAGATATTTCCACAGTTTGTCAGAAATGTTACATATTTAATTACTTCTAGCACCGTAACAGTGAGACTGATTTAGACGTATATCTCAAGAAAAGGCAACCGATGCAACAATTATCGCAGCAGAGACATATTTTTCCCATCGCAAGTTGTAGAAAGAGAAAGTCTTCTTCATCCATTAGAGAAAGTATTTTTTAGTTTTTCTCTTTTAGTTTTAGATGTTCTCAACTGTAAATTGGATCAAAAGTACTTTCCTTTGTTAATGGTAAATAATCTGAACTTGGCTTTTGTACAAATATTCTGAATAGCTCAGAAAATGTTAAAACCTCCATGTATCTAAAGGTTAGCTGCAAAACAAATCATTTTTGAATATATGAGAAAATGAATTAGAGATAACGGAGCCTAGTGACATTATTCATCACCTTGAAAGTTTTCCGTTGTCACTTTAACACCATAGTAGGAGCTTTATTACCTTCTTCCCACAGAGCGGTACAGCACGACATGGTTCAGGGTTGTTTAGTACTTTATTTTGTCTGTTTCTGTTGTAAAATCGGCCCATGCAACTGACCAGTACTGCTCCATTCCTGGATCCCCTTCAGTTGTATGTCCATAAGGTAATGATACGGTACAGTTAGTGGGAGGAAACTGGGATCACACAACCCAGTCATTTCATTGGGGGATTGAAAAATGTCACATCTTATGACAAGCATGAGTGTGTCACGCTGGTTGTTGTGTTAGTGTGATGCCATGTTAGGTGTTTGGGTTTAATCCCGCCTTCCTGGTGAGAGTACAACTGGCAATGGAGACGCACTCCTGAATCATAAACTAGTGTACCGAACTGCAGGGTACCGCTCAGTAGAAACATAATTGTTAGATGGAAGAAAAGTTTTACATTATTGTATTTATCTATTTTTTTTTAACAAATACCAGTCTAAGAGATGTGTGATAATAAAAACATTCTGAAATTCAGAGAAAGTAAATCCTCAAGCATCACCTAACTAGTGAGTAAAAGCTAGAATTCTAATTTTTGGACATATTTTAATTGAGTGTGGAGAGTAGCAGAAACCTACCAAGACAAGACTGTCTAATGTAGAGAATAAACTCATTAACTTCTGGCTCGTTATGTTTTCTTGTCCTCCCGGATTCAATGATTCCATGTGTGGAAACAAAAGCCACATAGAAATGACAGGGTGGGAGGGAGGGAGGGCAAAGACATCTTTGGAGGGTTGCAAAAGCAAATCTGATTTGTTCATTCAACCAGGAGCAGTCTCGGACCCTCTTAAAAGTTAGAAACTCCCTACAATTTGTTTTCAAGATCAAACATCAGTTGTCACCTTTATCTAAACCACAGGTGTCAAACTCCAGTCCTGGAGGGCCACTGCCCTGTAACTTTTAGATGTGCCTCTTCTTAACCACACCTGAATAGAATAATTAGGTCATTAGCAAGGCTCTGGAGGTAATTAAGCCATTTCATTCAGGTGTTTTGTAGCTGTGGCACATCTAAAAGCTGCAGGACAGTGGCTCTTGAGGACTGGAGTTTGACATCCCTGAAAACGAAGTATAAGTGGAACTTCTCCTCCTCTGGCCTGAACTCATGCTGTTTTATGTTTTATGGGTTTTCACATATCAGTGTGAAAGCTGGAACTTCTCCTGGTTGTTTCCCACACAGACAAAAGGCAGATCAAAAGATCTAGCAGGAAAGCTGCTGTAACTACAGGTAACATAAAGGCCAATAGGGCAGAATAAGTTATTAATCTGAAAAGTAGAATTAGGCTATTTCAATCAAGACATGTTGTTAACAACTAGGAGAGATTATGTGTTTTACAGATATTCTATGTTGCATTCAGTTTTACACCAGCTGTTTAAAATTTATCAAGATGGTCAAAAGTTTAAACTCACAAACAGCCACGACCCCTTATGAATACCTGCTCAGTCCACAGAGAGGTTAAGATTTGTGTTTTAAAGTATAGAGAACTAAAACTAAACTATTTTAATTCAACTTATTGTGTTATATTTAATATAAAAATCCTACAAATGAGATGCCCACTGGACCATGGAGGTAATTTAGAACTAAATTTTCTTATTTTAAAACACTGTTAATTTTATATAATATTGTACATGTGGTTAAGTTTTAATACCAGCATATTCTACATTTATTTTTTTAACACTACCTAAACCAACACCACAAGAGTGTTATTTAAAGAAGTAGCTGAGAGTCCTGTGGCACTAATAGAGGTGCTAAAGTGGGAACATGACAAGTTAGTCATGGAATCATCAAATCTGTTTACTTTTTTTTTCTTTCTTTCTTTTTAAAAAATTTTTTATGGATGCATAGGGAGAATCCATGGAAGTATGTACCAACTTTTTGACCAACAGGTCAAAACGCTATGTGAAAACGTAGCACTGCGCGTCAACCTGAACATGGTGGTGACATCAACATGATGTTGGGATGCTTTTGTTCATCAGGGACATGGAGGCTTGTCAGAGTTGATGAGAAGATTCAGGACAATAATGGCAAAATGCTGGAGAGTGTTTGTTATTGTGCTTGTGGTTTCATGTGAAAAGTTTTGAGGTCTAAATTCTGTTGTAAGACACTGAATATCTGCGACAGACTGGCGACCTGTCCAGGGCGAACCCCGCCTCTCGCCCGGAACGCCAGCTGGAGATAGGCACCAGCAACTCCCGACCCCACTAAGGGACAAGGGTGCAAGAAAATGGATGGATGGATGGATGGACACTGAATATATCACTTATCACAGCTACTGTCAGTGTTGTTTGTTCAAGTTATTGAGACTTTAATTTTTAAATGTAACTCTGGACATTGTCTTGGGGCAGTTTATGACATCACAGATATAAATAATGGCTTTTTCCCTCTGTGAAATTTAAAACAAACAATTCTCTTGCATTGATCTAAATGATATTGTGTCAGCAGTGCAATTAGGCTTTGACAATTTTAAAAGGTACTGCTAATTTAGAGTAAATTTGAATTTGGTTCATCTACTCTTTGATTTTGTTGCTGTTGATCTACTTTGAATCTCAACCATGTTGCAGTACCAAGCAGTGTTGTGTTCAAGACCACCTAACCCGAGACCAAGACAAGACCAAGACCAGAGTGTATCGAGACCGAGACAAGACCAAGCCTTTTAGGGTCCTAGACCGAGTCAAGACCAAGACCGAGGGAAGTCAAGACCGAGACAAGACCAAGACTTTTAGGGTCCGAGACCGAGTCAAGACCAAGACCGAGGGAAGTCAAGACCGAGTCAAGACCAAGACCAGCGCCGCGCTCTACATGATATGATAAAATGTGAAATATGATCAAGATTACTTCTCAAATTAATCTCAAAGATCCATATTCCCATAAAAACACATATATATTAAATACTTAATAAATTTAACCAATATTAAATTTAACAAACTCTTTGTTCTGCTTTGCTTCCATCTCCATGCTACGATCCGCGGTGGTCTCGTGCCATCCCTAAAAAGATAACGCCCTGGGTGTTTACCCATGTTGCTCATGTCAGAAATCACCACATGAGCAACATGTGGTGATTGCTATGTTCAATTGCTATTAAACATAGCAATTGAGGCAAAGCTGACACTCAACTATGAACACTGACCAAGGAGCAACAAGCAAGAATGAATCTATGCAGCTGACCATAGACAACAACTTAGCCTATAAGCTACTTGTTAACAAGCTTAAGGTGCTGCATTGATATTAGCTAGTCATCTTTTAGCTAACTTTACCTGCATCAAACAGCTTCACTAAACAGTCTGTATGTTTGGGGGAAAACTGTGAAAAGTTATTTGCATTTTGCTGGTTTGTTGCCATGATTCTAACACACCTGTGCAGCTCCGCACAGAAGCAGCAGGTCTCCTTCATAGGTGTAAACCCAGTGTCGTAGCGCTCATGTTGTGTTTAAAGGTGGCTCGGAAAAACAGGCTACCACATGTTAGCAATGGATTAAACAGTTTTAACTGCTGATAAAAGTTACAGAGGACACGGATATGGGAAGTGTAGAGAAGCCCCTACTGTATCAAATTGACAAAGGAATAACAGAGTTGGCCGTTCTAAAGTAAGGAAATAACAGAGTTGGCCGTTCTAAAGTAAAAGCCCAGTGCATACAGCGTTCATGTTTTGTTTTTCTTTTTCATCCACATGGCTTCCCGTGCCCAAATCCTGCAATGGCACGGCACCCCCACTAGGGGGCGCGCCCCACAGTTTGGGAACCTCTGATGCATGCTATTCTGACAGCGTACGGTAATCTGATAGAACAATGCCTCTCAGTGACACTCCAGTCCTATCTGATAAGTAAAGACCCGTGCAGAAGAATCGTACTGCTCCTGAATTTCGCATCACTACATTGCAGACTTTTGGACACAGCGTTGTCTCATATGTGAAAAAAAGTTGTCAGTCAACACCTCAGCACAATAATTCAGCGCAGTGAGTGACAACTTTTTTTCATCGCAATGTCTCTATACAACTAGCTTTGCTAACATCACGTTAACGGAACTTACCTTCTTTGTGATACTTTTCTAAGAGACGAAAAAAGTTAGACGTTGTCCCCACCGTCTATGAAAGCGAAGCGCTGCTGAGTTACTGTGGCCATCGGATTTCTTATGATTTATGCAGCTTTATTCTATTACTGACTATTAGACAGATCTTCTGCCGCTGAGAGGAAACCACTGCGCATGTCTCAGAGCGCCGTGTGCGAGTGAAAGGTGAGGGGGGGAGGAGTAACATAAACACGTAATTGCCAAGTCATGTTATTGGTTAATAATTTTAACATTTAGTGATATTTTCACAGTTGCGGTCTCGACTGGTCTTGAAATAAAATGCCGAGTCCTCAGCGTCCGAGACAGAGACAAGACCGAGACCAAATGCGGTCGAGTCCAAGACGAGACCGAAACCATCAAAAAATGGTCTCGAGACCGGACTCGAGACCAAGACCGATCCCGAGTACCACAACACTGGTACCAAGCACACTCCTGCAGAACGTTGTGTGAGATGTGTGGAAAAAGTGTGATCCTACACAAACGAGTGATGCTGCTCCCCAATAAATTTACAGTTCAGTGTTGTGCGATAGGCTCATGCTTCATGTTCCAGTTCAGAAATGTTCCAGTAAAGCTGTGAGCTATGTTAAAGTAGCATGTTTGTAATTAACGTTGTCATGTCGCAGAAATACTGAGTATACTATTAATAATGAGATTTTACTGCGTGTTATTCATGTTGATATGCTACTACTTGCAGTTGGATTTTGAAAATATTCACACATGGCAATACAAAATTAGAAAATAATCAAACACGTCCAATATTCTGTCTGCTAGTTAAAATAGAAAATAACGGTCAGGAATGAAAAATAAAAGTTATTTATTCAAGCTTTACACTGATAAACTCAATTTGTTTACCATAATTTTTGTCTACATTACATGCTTTAATCCAAAATATAATTGTATGAACATTAACAGGGATTGTGTTATGTCCTTATTATTAATATGAGCCCAGATACAAGCAGTAAATAGTAGTAAACTATTGAATGCAGTAGTTCTGCCTTTGCAGTGGCCCTCTGACCACATAGCCATGTAGAAGAACCGTTGCAGACCAGACTTGTGTTTTATAAAGACTAATTGATTTTCTTTTCGCTGAGCGGCCAAGTAAATCAGAACGCTGCGTCCGGTGGTCGAGGTGTTTGCTTTTGCGGCGAGTTTTTTTAAGATGTTTTCTGCGATCGTGCTTTGGCAAAGCTTTCTGCCCTGGAGTGGCTCGTATATAATGGACTGCCATGAAATCATAATTGCGTGTTTATGAACAAACCAGCTGGTTGAGGCAGAGGGTAATTATTTTTCCCTGCGTTCTCCTTTCCGCTCACCGCACACTTGCGTCTGATAACTGCTCTGGTGGTAAATAAACAGTGGGCAAAATACAGGAGTAGAACCAAAAGGGAAAATAAGGCCTCTGTAGCCTGTCTGTTGTTAAGGTGTTTATAAATCTCAGTTTTCCCCTTCCATTTCCCCCCACCCTCTCTTTGTTGTATGAGAAACACTTAGATAATTTGGACTGGATGGATTTTGAAGTCGAGCGGAGAGGCATAGAGCCATGACGAAGATGATACTGGAAAGTAGGCAAAACTTCTCAACGTGACTCTACTGTCGGGTGTTACGCTGCAAACTCCTTAATGGTGTGGTAATTCAAAACCTGTTGCCTTGCAAAAATAAAAATTAAATTGCAATTTGAAGAATTAAAGGTCCACACATACATGGGAAGTTTGCTTCGTCGGTTCTGCGGCAGTTGGCTGTCGAGGCTCTGGGAACAAAACTAAGTAACTCCAGTCGAGCTACTCTGGCGTGAGTCTGGAAGCCGAGTGTGATCATCAGGGCCAGTGAGAGCTGACCTGCTCAGGCTGGAACACAGCACAGTTATCCTGTCTCATTAACGAAGCCACTGCTCTCGCATTTAGCCTCGTTAGCAGCTCTGAATGAACATCCAGCGGCCCGTTGAGGATTCAAGGGTTAATTGTGGCTTGTGTCAGAACTTAGACCAGGCCAGCTCAATAATGGGCTGCAGTTATTGGCTTTCTGGCTACAGGGATGTGTGTGTGTGTGTGTGTGTGTGTGTGTGTGTGTGTGTGTGTGTGTGTGTGTGTGTGTGTGTGTGTGTGTGTGTAGGGTGGGGATCAGGAGCTTGTCTTTGCACGTGTTTGCTGCCTGTCTAGAGGTATTGGTTTTGGTGTCAACCTGGGGTCAGCTCTCTTTCTCTGTGACATCTGTGCTAACAGACAACTGACTCTTGGGGATGAGTTCTGGATCCCTCCATTCAAATAAGAAACTTATTGATATCTGAGCTGCTGCCGAACGCAACATGGAGCATGCGAACACACATCCTTAGCCTGCTCATATTTCCACTCTATTTTCTGTCTCTCTTGGTGTTCTTTTGCTTTCGTTTAACATAACCTTTCACCGTTACGCTGACGATATGCAGCTATATATATATAGTGAGAGAGAGAGAGTGAGATCATCAGACCTCAGAAACCTCATCAAATCTGATGATTATGTAATAAAGTGTAAGAACTTGGGCTTGTGTTTCTACTCTGCTTTCTTTTGAGACTCATCTAAAAGAGGTAACTAAGACTGATTGTACCATCTTAGGAACATCACCTGAAGCTTTATCATCTAAAAATGCAGAGGTCCTTATTTACGTATTTGTGTCCTCACATATGAACTACTGCAAAGTTCTTGCTGAAAAATAGTTTTAAAGATCTGCAGATGGTTCCGTTTGAAACATTACCGGGAATAAACTCTGAATCTAAACAGGACAAACTCAGTGATGCAAACACATATTTGTGCATGTGCGTTTCTTCAGTGGAAAGAAATGTTATTTGCCTATAGACAGACAAGGGGGAATTCACTGGATATTTGAAACATTGTCGTATATAATTAAATTTTCTGTGTTTCTGATCATCCCTTATAGCATATGTTGTCGCTATAAAACATACTAGCAGGTCTAAGTGTGAGGTGTGGAACAGATGGCGGTGTAGTGACGTCCGATACATGTTTTGTTTTTATAATTTCTGGATATGCATGTTTTTGAAAAGTCAGCACAAACACAACTGATCCTGAAACTAATTGATACATTTACTACTGAGTGATTTAAAAAAAAAACTTAGCTGAACATGAGCCAGGTTTTGCTTTTTGTTATCTTATGTCTGAGGATATAAAATGTTGGTGCTAAATCTTGGATTCAATGAATTAATGTTATAGTCTACATTAACATTTTGTAATTCTACCTAATTTCAAATGTTTGTGTTCTTTTGGTAGACATCAAAGGAAATCAAAATCTGTTTGAAATTAGAAGACGATAAATCTGAGACTTAATGTCCTTTGAACATTACTCTATGGCCTTTAGTAAACTAAAAGTGTATTAAGTTATTTTCCAATGAGTTTATAGAACTGTGAAAAAAATCACTCTTCAATGGAGCAACAGCTGAACAGACAGACACCCCATTATGGAATTTTAAAACTGATATGTTGGAAATGCTATTTTAATGAAGTGGCAACCACAAATCAGCTCAGCAACAAGGATATTTTGCCACAACAAAAAAAAATCATCAGGTTTCACATCTTGTTGATTGAAGCTGACCATGATTGTCCAGGGCACCAATGGGGTTGTCAGTGTTTTCCCAGGGTGGACATTGTTCCCTAAGCCCCCATTTGAAGGCAACGTTGTTTAGACATGTCAAAAGTTCAACTTGTCAATCATCTGATTATGGTAAACTCTAAATAACAACCAGAGCTTTCCTTTGTTAGCAAAGTCTAGAAAAAAACAGCTATACACAGTTCATCTCACAATTATTCATACCCTTGCTTGATTTAAGCTCATGCAATCTTCAAATTTTACCAAAATGTTTCATGTCACTGGAATTAATATTAACATTTTGGATTAGTCCATCCAAAGCCTTGAATTTATGATTGACTTTAATAAAGGAGGCCTTACAACCTCAAACTAAAACAGCTTTTTCTTACAACTACTCTCATATTTTCCTATTTTTGTTGCCCCTAATTGAAATAAATCTATTACCTTAACTGAATTGCAGCCTCTTACTGCTGTTTTCCACTGTGCTTACTCTAATAATGTAATAATAAATTGACTTTTTTGCAGGTACTACATCAGCTAATCAAACACAGCGCAGTGGCCTGTGGCAGCACAGCGGCCACAGCAGCAATACTTTCACAGAATAGACAGAAAGTAAATATTAGACTTAGCAGACTTGGCACTAGACAGGCATCAACTTGATCCTTTTAGAAAATACACAGAAGACAAATAAAACATACTTCCTTTTACGGAAGCCATCGGCTCTCAATAAAACACTATTGCCACGGTGAATCAGGCTTAGTTAAAGTTCCTCGGGTGCAGTCAGCTTCATCAACATGTTGATGCGGACCTGCATTTTGCAGAGTGCGGCGTGCGACTCTGGAGCTGGGAGGGGGGGGGGGGTTTCGAGCAACAGGCCAACAGGCAGGAGCGAGGAAGCACAAATGGGAGCCGCTTGTGTTTTGGAAAATGTTCTCGCCTTAGTGCTGCTCAAAATACTCAGCAGGCTTTTTATTTTAACGAGGCCTGGCTCCAGCTGCAGTGCCCTGCCGAGCAGAGCGTTTCTGCATGGAAAAGATGTCTGTACGGCACGCAGCCGGCGGATTCGCGTGCGTCGGAATGAACAGTCGTTGTACGTGTGTGCTTTCGGCTCTTTTGGAG
The DNA here is from genome assembly GCA_903067075.1 of Micropoecilia bifurca. Lineage (NCBI taxonomy): Eukaryota > Metazoa > Chordata > Actinopteri > Cyprinodontiformes > Poeciliidae > Micropoecilia > Micropoecilia bifurca. The sequence goes on along the minus strand of CAEGAF010082583.1, from coordinate 55,261 downwards.
AAGTGGGGGGGCTGCTGAAATGACAGGCTGCAGTACTGAAATGGCTTCGGCTAAATAAGACGTCTTGCTGCATGAGAGACACGGTGTGTTTGATTGGGTCTGCGTAGGTGTAAAAGCATTGTGCTTTTTCTTTCTTTTTCTTCCCCCCTCCTTGCTTTCTTACAATATGTTTTCTTAAAATTATCTCTTTTTCTTATCCCACATCCCACCCACACAGACACCTACATACGCACACACACATGCATACACACCACTACCACCATCTCTGTTGACAGGGTAAATTGTACGAAAAGCTTTTAAGGCAATTAGTGGATTGAGCTGGAGCCTTTCTTCCCATTCGCACTGTTCATTAGCAGCTCCTCCAGTCTGTGATATTACCATCACTCCAAGCTGGCATCAACACCACTCACTCCTTATGGATGTTTGTGTGCAGATGTGTTTCTTCGTGTCTGTCTGTGGTATTTTACACATCTCCTTGCTGAGCCACAATTTAAAAGCGAAGCTTTGTCAGAAAATAGATCCTCGCCGGCCGGAAACTCGGACTATTTTAATCCGTTTCATGCATCACAAAGGAGGAAAGTCTAATGACACACGCACACGCAAAAAACTTCAAGTAATCACCATCATTGCTCTTTTTTTTTTTTGCTTGATTATATTTTGTTGGCCATTTAAAAAAAAAGTACCATCAAGATGATGATGAACATTTCCGTCTGTTAACCTCTGTTCTCCACCGGATTTAGACTTGAAGAAAATACTAAAACAGGAAGAAAGTCTGGAGAAAAATCTTGAGGTTACGATGGGATCACACTGTGGCTGTGAGTTCTGTAAACCGCAAATGACTCAGTATTGGAAACAGTGACACTCGACTGGATGAGGTCAACTCAAAAGGCTACATTTTTGTCTAGGTAACTCTATGTTACCTAGACAAAAATTAGATTTTGATATGGCCCCCCACTAGGGGTGGGCGAGATGGACTTAAAGCTTTATCACAATACTGTGTTGTAGTATCGTGATAATGATAAAAGTGGCGACATGAACTATTTATGGCTCCTTTTTGGGGGAACTGTATTACTGTAACTGTGTGTTGCAACATTTTTTGCACAAACACAAATACTGGTCTTGGGAGAAAACATTCTCATTTGTAATATGTTTCTTTAGGACATGAGTCACATACCAAAGTGTGATTTGTATTACTCAGCTCCTCACAATAACTACATTAAAACATATTTTCAAAAGCATTTCAGTATTTATCTATACTCTAATTAACCAAACAGTGGAGAACACAGACAGGTGTGAGGGATTTCAAACATCATCACAATTTATCATGTCAACAATAAATAAAAATCTCCTTGCAATAATAAATTTATCACAATAAACGATAAAGGATACAATAAATCGTTTTTATCATTTAGCTCCTACCGTATGTTAAGAACTTCAGACACAACAGTCACATGATCTTTGTGACCCTGGAAATGTTGACAAATTGCTCCATGTCGACACTCCCACCCTTAGACAGAAAAACAATCAGATGGATTTTCTTTTTAAATGATGTGCTGCACCTCACCTTGATCACACCCTCCTCGATGGCACCATCTCACACACCCTGCTTTCTTGTGAAACATTAAACAAAAGATTGAAAAATCAGCTTAGACGACTGTTGATTGACACAATGGTTAATTTTTTGGTGTGATTATCAAATCGACTTTTAGTTTTATCACAGTAATTTGAAATAACAATAAAAGTGGTGATGAGAACTTTGTCGTACTTTGTGACTCAGCATTCAGTTTAGCAAATACTCTTCCTTACATAAAAATGTATGACTTGTGTCACTAAACTGCACAGAGTTATTACATTTGATCATATTTTCCAGTTGTTTAATGCTCTCACTGGACAAACACTGGAGAAAATAGTAAAACTAACAATGCCAACAATACGGACAGCTTAATGGATTTTAAACACCATTAATTGGAATTTATCATGACAACAATAAATCAAAATTCATATCTGGGAAAATTTATTGTGATACATAATAGACGATACGATAAATGCTCACGTCTAACTCTAAGTACCATGTTCATTTGTTTTTTTAAAGGTACCACATTATATGAAACCAACATTGTTGGGCTTTACATAAAGTTATAATGTTATTCAAAAACACACCTGGAGTGTTGCCTTGATTCTCTCATGCATGTTTGAGATGTCCTTTAATCTTCCATGGCAACCGTTCAGCTGAGCAAAACACCTGATTGGACCTCGCTCCACCTTCAAAGCTCCTGCTCGGAGCTGCAGTTACTGAGATTCTGCCTCACAGAGCTGCTCTCACCCACCACTCACCCACTCAGTTCCTTCAGACTAGCCAGCAGCAATTAGCAAACACACCTGGTGGAACTGTGCATCAGCTGAGCTCATTATTATATTTCATAAAATGTTGTCAAAGGGTTTGTAGAGGAGCTGTGATGACTTCCTGAAGGTTGTGTTACAGAAATAGCAGGAGTATTTAAAGAGACAGAGACCCAATTACAAGGTGTCAAATTTCTTTTAAGAAATATTTGATTCAAATGCAGCATTTTATAACAACTGAAGGAAACATAGCCACTTTATTGTGCTGTAAAATTACAACATGTCCCTGGAAAATACATAATACTACCCCTTTAAACAGATTGTGTTTTGTCATAAACTATGTGGATCAAAGTGTCAAGATGCTGATTGAAGCTGGGAAGAGAGAATAATTATCCATAACAAAACAAGTCCTGTTTTGACATGCACTGAAAGGCCACTCAGAGAGGAAGAAACAGTTACTTTAAGGATTATAAAGTCATTGCTCAGCCCTTATTGAGAAACCAATAGAAAATTTACACATAGATTCAATGTGTGTGAAACATTTAGTCTGATTTAATGTCAGACAGAGAAATTAAGGTTTTGTGACATTTACATACAACTTGTGTGCAGCATATGTACATTTCTGGATTCATTCGTGTTTCTGTTTGTTTAAGCTGGGGAGTTATTTCATTAAAGACTAAATAAGATTGAAAATGCTTTTAAGATTTCACACTATATCAAAGCCATTTTTGGAACAGGACTTTCCGTTGGATTTTTCTGGGTATTTTTCCAATCCTGAGCCCATTTATATTTGTAGGTTATTGTGCTGTTCCTTCAGCTGTGTTCCGCCGTGTGTGTGTGTGTGTGTGTGTGTGTGTGTGTGTGTGTGTGTGTGTGTGTGTGTGTGTGTGTGTGTGTGTGTGTGTGTATGCGCGCGCGCGTGCGTGTGTGTGTGCTTGTGCTTGTGTGTGTGTGTGGGCGCTCAGTTGATAGAGAGAGAGAGTTAATTATGTGGAACATAGGAGTGTCACTTTAAAGGAGGGGGGAACCAAGTGTTTTACATTATTGATGAGTGACACACATTGCTGACATGATCATAAACACAACACACAAGTGTGTTTCTGTGCACTGTCACACCCATACCAACCTGTAATCTGAATACACACACACAGATATAGATAGTGTGTAGACGTGGCAGTGATTCCTCCTCTTGTTGCCGACACACTTGGTGTACCTGCTATACATTAGGGTTCTGTCTGTGGTCCGTATGGGTCTGTCGTCGTTCCTCATGTGTTCCATTATTCAGCAGACGGCGCATTTGATCCAACAGCTCAAGCTGATCTCAGTCCATCATTAATGCCAAGTTTGGCTTGAACCAGAATGTGCTGTCATTACCGCTTTACTCACGTACGCAAACATGCATGTGCGCACAATAATTATGACCCTTTATTATAGTGTTCAGCGGAAGAGTCCCTAAATTAACCATCACAAATTTATTTCGCTTCATTTGAAGCAACAAAGTTGATCTCCTTCTGCGGGGGAATTTCTATGTACATTTAAGGAAGTCGTGTACATTTTTCTGTGTTGATCGTCAGCATTTCACTTTTGTTTTAGTGTCTCCCCCTGCTACATATCACTTCCTGTGGCTCCTTCCGCTGATACATGACTGGGGAGAGAAGAAACTCGGTTGAAATTTAAATAATTGTTAATAAAAGTTATTCTGGAAATGGAGGTGACAGATTTGTGGGACAGAAAATAAAGTGTTTTTATCAATACTAAGTTGAAGGGAAGTAGAGGAAGAAGAAGTTAGAGATTTAGCTTTAGTTTACTGCGACACAATGAGTTCCTTATCATGTTTGCTGTGTCCTTGTAAGGCTCGCTGTAACCTTCTTTTACATTTTTCTTTTTTAAAGCTTGTCTTTGTGTTTCTCTGTCACATGAAATCCAAACAGATTACGTTAAAGTTTGTGGTATACCACAAACATTTTTTGAAAATGTTAAAGATATATTCAATCACATGTTGTGTGTGTAAAGATAAACTCTCACCTCGTTCAGTTTCTCCTTCATTAAAACGCCTCAGGTTGGACGTTGTCATCTCTATGCTGTTATTTTGCTAATAAATATCTTTACAGTGTCTGTAAAATATTCTGAAATCGTTCTATCGGAACATTTGACCATAGTAAAAAGTAAGTAGTACCAGTGTTTTATTTCATTTTCCTCCTCTGTGGAGCGGCTTGCTCGGTCCGGTGCGGACACACTGACACGTTGGTTTATTATATCCTGACTTTATGGTGCTGTCGGGGTCAGGAGTCAAGCATGTACACTCTAGGCTCCGGATACAGATCAATACAGTATAGAGAAGGCCAAGCTGCACAAATATCGATTAACCAATATGCATACATCTCATGTCACACTACATCTCTCTAACACATATGGACGAAGCCATAAAAAAAAAAGAAATCTCACTCGCTTGTGTTTAAGTGCCAGAGACACAAAGATGTGGAAGGGTTGAGACTGAAGTGATCAAACTGAGGTGCTTTTTTTTATTTATATTTTGCCATTTCCTTTTTAGCATAATTTCACAAATCAAACTAAACATGAATACATTCAGCAGATTAGTGCTCCATTTGTATTCCCATGTGCTTACATTTAACTTTTATTTTGTTAAAAACTCTGTAGGTGGATTTGGCAAGAAGCACTGAATGAATATGTAAGAAGGACCTTTTTGCCCACAATTGGGTTTGGTGGAGAATCTTTCATCTTGTTGGTAGAGTTTAGATCTGACCGCATCAGGTCAGACCAGAATGATCTGAGCTCATGTTTCTGTGGTGCGTTTTGTAAGCTCGCAGCACATGCAGCACAGTGAAAGAAAATCGAGTCGCGTTAATCTACTTATTACAGCATAAATACAGGAGTAGATAGTTTAACCTGTTGAGGAGCAGAAGTTAATCAGATTGTAACAAGAGCAGCTCACTGCATGTCCATGCGGCTCCACTCCTGTCAGTCACATGTCAGATGATTGAACTTGACTCACCTCACAGCTACAACAAGTGACAAAATGAAGCTGGAAAATTTTCAACAAAAGCTAGAAATGGGTGAAGTTACACTTACTTACATACTTACTTAAGTATGTAAGTAAGTACATACTTACTTAAGTATGTAAGTAAGTATGTAAGTAAGTATGTAAGTAAGTGTGCCCAACATCCAGAGCGCCCTCCTTGATTCAACATGCTTAGAAATAGTTTTTGATGTGTTACCTCTTGAAATATCAGAGCTAATGAAATTTCTCCTAACACTCCCTGCTGAATCCTCAAGGTTAGCAGAACTTCCTCATGGACACTGAAAGATTAAACAGAAAATGGAAATTCATGGCTTTGTGCTATAACCACGTTGCCCCTGAGGACCATAGGAAGTGCTCCAAAAACAGATAAATCATTAATCGATAAATTATATAATTAGAGGTAAACTGTATCAACCTAGTAGACCTTCGTATTACTCAGTAATTATAAAGAAGCTCTCAGTTTTAAACAGGTTGGTGACAGTTTGATGTAGAGAAATCTTCCAGCCTCAGTATTTTGATGCAGTTCTACTGGGGCATCGTTGCACATTTGACCCCTGCTGCCTTTGATTAGGTTATAGAAGTGGTTCTTCCACTGGGTTCGATCGAACCCCAAGGGTTCCATGAGTCAATCTCAGGGGTTCGGCGGAGCCTCTGCCACGGAGGTAAAGACACACTTGTATAAAGTCGTGGTGACGCCCCGCTTTGCCATCACTTCCTCTGCAAGTAAGTATGCAGAGGATCACGTTACATTGCTTAGCCAATCAGTGCTACGGAGGAGCACTGATTGAAGGAGCTCCACTCTCAGCATGGATTTGAACTCTAATTACTTCAGCAAAGCTCACAGTTTTTACCAAATGGACCTTACCAAGCTTCGCCCAGAAATGCCCTCAAAAATCCCATGTGGCTACATGTCTCACAAACAAAGCCTTGTGGGGCTTAGTTTCTATGTAAACATGAAGTCTTTCATTTCAACTAACTCTCTGCAGAATATTTCTGAGTCGATTAGTTTAGCATTTCTGCCGGATTTTCACAAAATATCAGCCACGACAATGGACAGGGGAACCAACAAGTTCATGTCATCTTTTTTGGATGACATCAAGGTGTTTTAGCCACGCGATGCCTCTAACATTGTGCGCGTCACAGCGAAAAGCTACAGATCGATGGGGAAAACAGCAGATCCTCACACCCTCAGCATAAATATAGCTGTGGACAAGATCACTGACGCCTATTGTTCTTGCAAGGCTGGGTAAGTTGGGCATTCATGGTTTTGAGGGTTACTTTTGAAATCACTGATTTCTGTTGTTTGCAAATGTTTGAGTGTCCCTAGGCCTGATGCACGGTACTCATGGCTAACACGATTAGCGTGGCTAGCATGATTACATTTTAGTAAAAAGCCTTTTCAGGTAAAATAAGATCTTTAATGTATGTCAGACACGGTACACATTGCATATTGATCTGTTCAGCTAATGTAAAACTGTTTAACAGACAGGCTTCAGGATGTAGAAGTTTTATCAATATTGCGTTTATGCTGTAGTTAGCTAAAATGTTTTTATAATGGATGTGTTTATTATTGACTTTCTTTTTTTCATTCACTAAACACAAAGAAAGCAAAGCAATAATACTTACACCAGCAGACACTCCTTTGTTCTTATTGATCTGCAAAAGTTGAGCTGCAAATTCGGTCATGCACAAGCTTTGATCCAAGCAAGACATTCTGTTTAAGATTTTGGAAATCTGTGAATTTTAGTTCCACAAATACGATCAGGATACCTGACATCACCTGTGCAGATACCCAACTGACGGTGGAGAACCATTCTTTTTTAAATCTTGACGCAAAAACCTTCTGCCGGTCTGCTAGTCTACAATGTACATCAGCATGTATTTACTACTGTATCTTGTGTTTGTGAGACGGTCAAGCACGTGGTAGCTGCGCTGTGATGTGAAATGGGCATTAGCCAATGAAACGCGGCCCCTGTGGTAAAGTCTATTCTGTAGATTTCGGTGTACTTCTAAATCTGCTCCTAAGTCGCATCTTTTCAGGGTTTGTACTGCCTCTAGTGGCGTGGGGGTGGTAACACAACTAATATAATTACATTACTAGATCAGAATACCACAAAGTCTTTATTATTTATTATTAATTTTTCATGCTCTTAAGAATGTAGAGCTAATTAAATGATCTAAACAAGACTTTAAAGTGGTTCCAGTTTTTCTCTTCTACCTGTTGAAACTGTGGCAAATTTTAAATACCTTTGGTCGTTCCTGGACAGTCAGCTCAACTTTGCTGAAAACACTGACTTTATTATGAAGAACTGTTCTCAGAGACTCTACCTTTTAAGAAGAATTAGTGATCTTGGGGAGGCCCAACTAGACTCTATTTGGGTCACCCCTATGTCTTGAATTTGGGGGGGAAATCATATTTTATCACTACAGAAGGGTTCAGTGAATGCGCATATGAAACTGGTGGGTTCGGTACCTCAAAAAAGGTTAAGAATCACTGGGTTATAGTGTCCATGTATGTTCTTTTTTTCCATTGTTGATATATTTACTAAAAAATTAATAGTCATACACAGATTACTATACTTTGAGTAACTGAGAATTTTGTTTGTCCAAAATAACACTTACTTTTCCTCAAAGTTTCTATGTTCGTGCTAAGATCGCATTAAATGTAAGTTCCTTAAAGCTCATCAGCCGAACTGCTTTTTAATTTCACAGATAATTAGAACTTGATAGATAAAAAGGGTTTTAAAAAAAGTCACGATAAAGGTAAAAAGGGAAAAAAAAGCCTTATAAGGTCTGAGACAGATCGCTGTAGGAGATAAGGTGAACTTGAAACAACAGATACGATGCTTTAATCCTTTGCTCCTGACTTTAACCTTTGCCCCACAGCAAGGACAGAGCCTCCATTCCTTATTCTGCCCCTCTGGCATCTATTATCGTGATGATATCAGATGTGTGTTTTTGTGTTAAGAGAAAAAAAAAAGCCCCACAGCTCCTCGTGACTTATTGAATAAAAAAGGAGGGTAATTTCTGAGGTCCCTGCGGTGCATCAGAAGCCCTCCGAGCTGCTGACCTCCTCACAGATGCTGACACGTCTCCGGATCCTCTCTGACTCTTCTTCTCTCTTCTCTGTACTCTTTTGTTTCGTAACAAGAGCAAAGCTGAGCATTGTGGGGACTGTTTTAATGTCCCCCTCTCTCTCTTCCTCTCTCTTTGTCTTTTGCTCTTTTTATCGCCTGCCCATCTCTGACTCTCTTTTTCGTCGCCCGTCTTCGCAAAACCATGGTGACATGACCGGTCGCGGGTTGCCATGGTGACAGTCCCACTGGCTTGGCGGCAGCGGCGTTGGCAGTGTTGAACCCGGTCCTGCGTGTGTTTCTAGGTTTCTTTTCTTGCCGGTTAGATTGTTGACAAGTGTTCACAGTGTGTGTTATTCTGTTATGGGTGCTCAGAGCAGTGACAGTGTGTGTATAAGCGGCCATTTTTGTGTATCTCTTATGTCTGCGTGTGTGTATGCGCGCGTGTGTGTGTTTGTTTGCAGCCTTTCTGCAGATGTTCTCTGGCCCCAGTGCCTCCTGCCAGCTGCTCCGCCCCCAGAACTCACACATACGCACACACTCCTCTTAATTAAGAGGACTGTGCCATGGTGGGCGACTCAACAGGGGCACGATGGCACACACACACATCAGACACTTTCACCAGGAGTGCTAAGCACGGGATGTCTATTAGCCGCGCTTCCGTGTGGGTTGGTTCATGCGCGGAGCCGATCCTCCGGCGGTGCCCTTGAAGCCCTCTGGTTATGAGAGTAGTGATGGTGGTAGGTAAACATGCGGCTAATCAGGCCGACGTGTCTCATCCACACTCTCCGCCAGGCTCTGCAGGCGGGGAGGGATACTGACGCCGACAGGCTTCCTCTCGGCGCTCGCCGAGCGTTCAGAGGGAAGCGAGGAGGAAGCCGGGGCAGAGAGAACAGCAGAGACGGGAGGCAGGGAAGTTTTAGCCAGAGATGCGGTCAGGAAATTGGAGAAATTGGCTTATTTCAGATAATAAGGTTGACCCAGTCAGAGCGGGTCGTAGGCTTTTGATTAAATGAAAAATTTATAACGTTCGTCTTCTTCAGAATTTAAAGTAAGAGCTCAATACGGTTGTTAGATAAGGAAGTGAAATTATCCGGGGCTTTGAGGTGCTTGATTTCAAATGATTATTTAAGCATCGGTCAGACCATCTTAAATAATTATGTCAGCTTGATAATGTAGATAGCAGTTAGGAGCCAGATGAAGAAGATACCAAGACCGCTGGAATCTAAACGGTTTTATTATTTCCGGTAATTCAGGTATTTATGCTTTTCACTGAGAGCCCAATAAATTAATCCTAATAACAAAATGAATATGAAAAGAAAACAAACTTTTAGGTTTTAAAAGCTTAACATATTCAGCTCTGGTGACAATAACTCATAGATAAATTAACAGTGAAAGCAGTGTATTTCTTATGTATTTGTTTTCTTTTATTCATTTATTTTTCTAATTTATGGCTGAACTGTTTATGCACCTTACTTAGGTCAGTGGGCTAATTATGTTTTATTACTACACATTTTATGTTGTTACAATATCAGTTCAGTGGAGTGATGGATGCATTTTAAGACAACAAGGGAACACTGCAATGAAAATGAGAAAATTCGACCTTATCTGTCAGGAAATAGGGAATGAGCTGGTTTGTCTTAGTGCTGCTTTGGATATTTTGCACGTAGAATCAAGAACGTGTGCAGAAAAAAGTGAATGAGTCTCAATGACTACCAAACATTGTGGAATGAAAACATACAACCTGGTGTCAGAGTTCAGTCTCCAGCAAGATAATGACCCAAAACATAAAGTTACAAGAAAAAAACACCTTCAACTACTTTTTTTAATGTTGTTTTTTAATTAACCTAAATCTCGATCCTGTTAAACGTCCAGGAAAATCAAAAAAATTATAGAGCGGAGATGCTACCTTTCAAACCTCAGGTGCCCTTTGTTTCAAGAAGAGAAGAAGAAACCGCCTGCAACAGCTGACGTCTCTTTATGAAGTACAGTTATTGCTAAAAATGCTGTCACAAAAACATTCAATTAAGAACACATATTTAAAAAAAACATTGTCGTCTGTTTAATTATGTGATATGAGTGAGTAGTTAAAAGTAAACTCTGATTTGTGTTCGCTATTAAGCGGGGCTGTTTACTTTTTCTGTCAATTTCAAGTTTTGTCAGAGAAAATCTGTGTCGAACCCACCAGTGAAGTTCAGTGCAGACCAATGTAACAGTTTCCAAATAATTAATAAACGTTTCGATCTTAAGTGGAAGTGAAGAGGTAAAAAGCCTTCAGTGTTTCCTTGGATTGATCCTTTTCTTGTTCTCTTCCTCGTGTTTTACTTTGTGTCCCCAGTCCTCCCTCTTTAATGTTTAACTTAACCTCATTTACATTCAACACCCTTTGGTCCTGTCGCTCTTCATGTTCCTTATTATTTCTTTCTGTTTCCCCCTCTGGTCTTCTTTAACTCACCCTTCTCTCTGGTGTCTTTGTTCTCTCTCTATTTTTGTCCTTTCGCTCTCTCTCTCTTCCTTCCTCTCTACCGAAGGTCTGTCATCTTCTCTCCTCTTTTTTCCTAACACACCCGGACACGACAGAGCACCGCCGATAGTTAATAATACTCTAATTTCCGCTCTTCACGGTGTGTAGAAGGTGTCGCAGATAACCTGATTTATCAGACGGCTATTAGAATGGGAATCAGGAGTATTAGAGCAATGGACATTAACGTTCACATTGTTTAAACAACGCCACGGGACTAATGGATTTCCAAATGAATTTGTCAACAGCGTTCTCGGGGAATATAATTAGTCAAATGAGAGGGAAGCGGCGAATGAGGCCAGAGGAGGAGTGGGAAGTAGTTTAAGCTGCGCAACAAAAAAAATCATACATGCAGACAGGCTAATGGAAGCTCTGAGGATCATCGGTGTGAGTTGGGTCTTGTGTGTGGATTCAGAAGGGATTACCTGGATGTCAGATAGGAAGGGGAAAAAAGTTGCATGAAAAATAACTTACACATGCAGAGATTTGCAAAAAGATAGGCTTTAAGGAGGTTTTCACATCTTATAGTCTGGCAGGCTCTGTTCATACTTTGTTTCTGTTGATTCGGTTTGCTTTCACACTGCACTGTGTCAAACAGACCAAACTAATTGAAAAATCTGTTCATCTCCTCACGTGTGATGGTGCTGTGCCAAGAACCACTGAAGGAAAGACATGAAGACCTCTGAAGAAGACGCTAACCGCAACTTCATTCTTGACTAAATGTAATAAACATGGAGTGACATCAGATGGCAGTAAGATTTCTCTTTGGTTATTGGTAAAAGACCATGAGCCATTTCTTCAGCTATCTCCAGACACTCAGAGTTGTTTTGGTTGTATTTACCCATAATTCCCGGTGCCATAGTCTGATTCCTGATTTTGAAGCAGCCTTTGGTCTGCTTGGTGCTCACATGTGCATTCAAACCGCCCCAGAGTTCTCTTCAACCTAAACCACACCTAGGTTATTTGGCGGAGCAGAGTTTGCTTTTTTGATCCGCATCATGGTTTGATTGCGCATTCACACCTACACAAACGAAACAAACTTTCTACAATTAAATGAACAATAAAAATGCCTTTTCCAAAGATTTCTTGTGAAGCTGAAGGGGATAATAAGATGCTTAAGAGAGGAAGAATTTGTGTCAATAAGACCTGTATGTTAGAATTTTTAAAATATATCTTTAATCTTAATGGCATGGGGTCATAACGTGACAAGTTCGAAATATGAAGAGCTCTATAAAATCTCTACATATCTCCCTTTGGCAATATGGTGTTAAGTTAAAGGAAATGTTTATAAATATTCCATTATATGCATATTAGAATATTGAAAAATCCATTTTAAGCATCCAAAGCGAGGTGGACTTTGGCAGCTAAATCTTCTCCGTCCTCCTACCTCCTCATCTCTGGCAGTCATAGCTGAACTGAAAACTTGACACTTAGAGTGGACAGTGAGACCAGAACTGTGAAACTGTGTTTTCATCAACTCTCTCGCTCTCTTTTTTTTTTTTAGTAATGTAAATACCCATAAGATGTTTGCATAATCCATTTCTTTCTTCTTATATCTTTATTATACATCGGCTCTCCTGCATCACCGTTTCTGCATGTGGGCGTTTGCCACTGTTCTTCTGATTCACACTTGTTTTAAATAACAAGAAATTTCAACTTGTGTTTACTCACTGATTGACAGAAAAGGTTTCAACTTGCGAGTGCAATTCGCTCATGAATTTCAGAAATAATTACAGTTAAAATGAGAGCTGGGAGTTGAGGCCCACACACAGGAAAAAAAAGAGCTTCTTTTTTTTTTCCATCTGAACCCGTCGAAGCAAATGTTTCACACTCCAAGTTGAAGCCCTGTGTTTTTTTTTTTTTTGGTTTTTTTTGCAAGTTCGCCGCAGGACGCGCGCTGACCGCCGGGGCTGATGGGGCGAGAGGACAGGGGGAGGAAGGGAAGAGGGAGGGCAACTGTTGCTGCTTGAATACTAATATCCCACTTTAGAAGTCAACTCTTTCCTGTATCATTACATCCTCTGCTCTCTGTTTGTGTCTCCATCTCCATCTTTTTATTTTCTCACTTCTCCCACTCCTCCCCAGCAGTCCTCACCGTCCTTCCCCTCTCGTCTCTCAGCTTGTCTTCTCTTTCTCTTTATATCCTCTCCTCCTCCTCTTCCTCCTCTTTCTTCTTCTTTTTTTTTTTTGCACACCATCCAGCTCCGGGCTTTTCCATCACCTACACCCCTTATCTTGTATCTGTCATCAAACTCTTCCTCTCCCCAAGATTTGTCTCTTTGCCACTCACTTTTCAAAGCACCACACACACTCACGCACGCACACACATGCACACACACACGCATATTCCTGACAAAGGCAGGTAATTACAGCCGAGTGTCCAGTCCTTTTTAAAATACTGAGCTGATTAATGAGAGCGCGGTGCAGGGCCAGGAAGTCTCACCCTCAGTGGGTGGCGACACACACCCTCCCGTCTCTCTCCTCACACACGCGCTCCGTCTTCTTTCTCACACTTCCGTATGAAAATTATCAGCTACGCACAGCCTCATTACGGAAATATTGATATCAGTGTTACACGGTTTACATCCTCCCTCCTCCGACATGGTTCTCCTCCTTAACCTCTCTTCTTCACCTCCGTGTCTCTGAGGCAGCCTGTTGTCTCCTGCTCTTTTATTGTACAGTAAAGGATCAGGTGTGGCGGCTCATTTTCTCCACATCGGCTTAGGCACGATTCCAGTACGTCCCCCCTGGCCCCCTCTCCTGAGCTCCCCGACATCTCGATGTCTGATTTTTGTGTGTTTTTGACCCCGTGGGCCAACGGGAACGCTGCCGGAGCAAAGAGATAGAGTGCAGCAGTAGCAGCCGCCGAACGCAGACACACACACATGCAGAAAAGCCAAGTGCCCTCACACACTCACGCCTGCACAATCACCATCTCCGCTGGGTTAGCCAGGTTCAAAGCATTTGTATTCATAGGAGGTTTTGCATTGGCTCCACCACCTACAGTGCTCCTTCTAACTGTGGGATGTGGCTTTTTTTTCTTTTTTTTTAACTTTCTCACTCAGAAGACCTTGGACTGTGTCTGAGTGTGTTTATGGCTGTACTTGTGGCAGAGTGCTGCTACCTCAGTGAAATGCACCTGGCTCAACGGATTTCTCTTTTCTTTCTCCACTTGGACCATCCTTGAAAATATGGCTTTGTTTTGACTCTTACTTTGACCCAGTGTCAAACCAAGTCATGTTGCACTTGTTGGTCCAGGTTTACCTACACACCCTCCCCCCCTCTATTCCACAGAGCTGTGTTCACTTTTAATTCATGCATGGACAATTGAAACCAGAAGTTTACACATAGGCCTGTCGCAATAAATAAATTAAGCACACAATTTCTTTAATTTGTTGATTGTTTTATTTTTTGGCATTTTTTTATTGTTTTCTACCATATGCTGTAGTTGTGCTTCCATTGACTGTGTAGTTATGTAATTTGGCATTTCCAGAATAAATTTGCTGAATGGGAACACTCAGTTTAGAAAACATTTATTTATTTTTTTGCCTTACAGGAGTCACATGAGCAACAAATGTTGCCAGTGGCGCCAACCATGAAGAAGACAGGAAGTAGTTGGAGGATGATGTAATGACATATTGTGAATAAACTTATTCACTTGTGACTCTAATTGCTTTTCTTATTTTGATGGAAACACCACAATTGCAAAATGTTGCTTTCTTGACATTAGCGTATTATAGACAAATGTTTGTGCGGATTTGTAACTTAAACACAGTTAGTCAGACCAAAGCATTAAGTTTGGTTCGTTGGTCTAAATGAAACCTTTATGTGAAGGACAGTTTTGTTTACAGAGATATCCGTATCCTTTTTATTTATTGTTTGGGTTGTTTTGGTTGTCTATTTTGGACATTTAAAATATCCCCCATTTCCGGTGTTAAATGTTATCTAGAGATTGAAGTTTATTGATGCTGTTACTGTAACACCACTTCAAAATGGTCACACAATATTATTGGTTACCGCAATAACTCCTGGAACAGTTTATCGTCCAGTAAAATGTATTGTGACAGACCTAATTACACACTCTGAATGAAAACATACACCTTTTTTTCCTCGCTGTCTGAAAGTAAATCAAAGCAAACCTCTCTTGTTTTATGTTAGTTTGACTCAGTTGCACCAGGTTTGAATGCCTAATTTGTTGGAGTTCAAAAGTATTAAACAAAAACAACAAAAAGTTTCTTTCAACAAAAATATTCAGAGAAACTTGTGGAAGAAAACCCAAAATGTTTTACCCAAGTCATCCAGTTCAAAGGTAACGCTACCAAATATACTAAGAAAATGGACGAATACATCAGATTTTGAAGATGTTAATTAATAATTTCTGTCTCTCATCATCGTGGCATTTAGTAAATCAAAAATAATTTTGATCGTTCTAACTCATCTTAAACAAGACAGCACTTCAGTAAAATAAGTAAATGAAAACTTCAGACTTGGTTTAGACTTGTGCACTAATTACTTGAGACTTGGACTTGAGTCTTTGTATCAGTTTTTTATCTAATCTAAGTAAAAGTGAAAGGAACCCAGTGTGAGCTATAGACTGCAGCTGCTGCTAATGTTTTACTGTGAAATGATCCGTTTGGTTATTAAACAGTGACGTTGGTGGATTATTATGGGATGTTAATGGCTTGTAGCAATCTGTTAATGTTAGCAGCAGCTTCACAATAATGACCACAAGGATGAATCTCCAATTAAGTGACTTTGGATCATTTTAGAACAAAATTTATGCAACTTTTGGCAGAAAATGTAAAAATAGAAGCACTTCCTGCTCCATTTTTTGACATTTAATGTGTTGCTTAAGATTGAATCTTTACTATTAAATGTTGATTCATGATTTGTCTATTATTATTTTTTTTAACCAATATAATCAAATGTTCTCCATCTCAGAGTGAAGAGAATAAAACCCTCGAAACCAGATTTAGTACAATATATAATGGACAAAATCAAGACAAAGATACACAGATGTTAACTTAGTCTTTGCAAAGACAGAAAAGCACTTTGACACATTCAGAAATTCAACATTAACAGTTTTTTAGCAGTTTTTTTCTTGGATGGATTATGGATAAGTTAATAAATCAAGAGAATTGTTCATCGGGATAATTTATTCCACTATTTGAATGCAAATAAATTACATCAAAATATTTACATTCCAAGCAAAAATTGACTGAAACTTTTGGATAACGTGAAAATGCTGGTTAATATTGAGTTGTCACAAACCATTTGAGTTTCTGACAACTCAAATGGTTTGCTTCTTTAGAGGAAAACTTCTCACTTGGAGTAAAGATGAACTCCTTAAAAATAAAGTTTAAGGGACAATTCTGATTGTTTTTTAAATATTTTTATTTTATTGAAATTCAGTGTCCCGCATGGATAGTTACTACAATTAAATAATTAAAGATGTTACACATCAGCTTGGAAAAACTGATCTCAGTTTATCCAAAATGAACATCCATAACATATTCCCTCCAAAACCTGAATTCAAAAATATATCAAGTATCCTTTTAGGGTTGCAATCTTTCCCAGTAAGAAATATTATGTACCAGATGAAAAATGCATGAATACCAATGCATATTCTCAGAAGAAGCAAGTGCTCTAAAATATTTTTAAACTTGCAAGCCAACACAAAAACAGGAAGTTGAAGTTTCACCTAGAGTCACAACTTTCTGAGAGATGCTGAGAAAAATGGCCACAGAGAAATAATAAAATACTTCAGGGTCATGTTTACCAACATTTTTTAACTTTTTATTTTTTGAAAACTTTATGATTTCTAGAGGCTGGTTTTGGTCTAAGGTGCTTATTGGGAAATTTTGAAGTTGCAATAGTTGCAAGAGTTGCAAGAAAAATAATTCTAACAGCTGTTTGGACTTTTGAGGTGAATTCTGACCAGTAAAAAACCTGAGCTATGAGTGTTGCACCCAACAGATACCCTTAAGTTCTGGGTTATTTTACTACTATTAGTGATCTAGTTCAGACCTTTTAAAAAGAGATGCCAATATAATACTTCTATAAATACATCTACCTTTTGTCAGCAGTAATACTCACATTACCAGCACACTCCGTCAGGTTGACGTTTCTCTTCCTTTTCGTCTTTTATCTTCTGCTTCAATGACTCCGCCTGCTCTTTTCCAGCCCAGCTAAATTCTTCCAAAACACTTTCAAAAGTCATGTTTTAAACATAGATGTGCCAGATTTTTTATTTTTTTTTACCATATGTGGTAGAAGACAGATTAATGCACATCAAGTGTCGTCTCTCATCTCTGCTGTGAGAACTCAAATGGTTTGCTTCTTCAGAGGAAAACTTCTCACGTGAAGTAAAGATGAACTCCATTATAATTCAGCTTATTTATATAATGTCATCTGTAGACAGCAAAAAACAAAAAAGATCTGCATGAAATTCAGTTCAGTCCAGTTTCAATTCAAATCGATCTAATCATACAGGCAACGTTCTGAAGCTGTGCCGCTCCTGGAGGTTCTGATTGGTTCTTTTTGTAAACTTTTTTTTTTTTTTTTGCTCCTTTGGACAATTTTTCCTTCTGTTTTTGGATTTTGTGTAGTTGGAAAGATTTTAACTTCTGCTTTTTTATTTTTGGACAGCTATTATTTTGCATCAACCTGACAACAAGTTACTGTGTTTACATCTGGGTGAAGCTGATTATTCGACTTTTTCATTGACCATAATTGCCAGAGATTGTATCCCCACATCCTGTATTTCTCTCTGCCTCCCTTACTAACCTTATGGCTAAAACAGTTTTAAGTGTTTTCAAAACACATAGGACCATTTTATTGCATAACCAAGAAACTATGTTAACTTAAGTTGTGATAAAAATGCTATATGTCAAATATAACTTAAAAAGAGATTTTACTTCCTAGTTTAATACCTTAAAATTGGGCCTCTCTCTTTAAAAATTCCTGCTTTTTCTGAAAGTCCACCATTAACGTTTTCACTGACAAGTAGCTTCTATAATGAGCTCAGCAGATGCTCAGCTCCACCAATTTACTAATTTCTGCTGGCTAGTCTGAAGGAGTTGAGTGGTCTGCAGCTCCAAGGAGGAGCTTTGTCCTCGAAGGCGGAGCTAAGTCCACCCAGGTGTTTCACACCACTGAATGGTTGCAATTGGAAATCAAAGCATTCCTCAAACATGCTTGAAAGAGTCAGAGCCTCTTTCAATTCTATGGAAATTTCTACTTTTTGAAGAAATAACTACAAACTCTTTAAAATGAAAAAAAAAAACAAACAAAACAAATCAGTAACTTCAGACACCGCTAACTCACGGTACAGAGTATTTGAGGCAAAATCTTTCGTTTAGATGAGGAAAAAAAATCAAATTGTCTGAGCCCGTGTCTGCAGAGTAACTGACGAACCCAGCACGGCTCGACTCGGCACAGCGCGGCGCGGCGTAGCGTAGCGTAGGGGGCTCCAACGAGGGCTGCACCCACCCCGCGCTCCATCATGCCTGAGCTCCACGCAATCAGGCCATGACAGCGAAACCTTCCCTGGGTTACCATGGCAACCAGAGGCAGTGCCTGTACGGGACAAAGGCGGGTCGGTCCTATGAATGTGTGCGTGTGTGTGTGTGTGTGTGTGATTGAGAGACACAGAGAGAGTGAGTGATGTGCAGCAGAGCAGGCGCGGCCCTCCTGGGGTCCTCATTCGTTTGTCTCTCGCTGAGACCACAGGAGCCCTGCTGCAGCAGAGATGGAGGTGGGGATGGAGGGCAGGCGGTGGGGCCGGGGGGGGGGGCCGGAGAAAGGCAACTGATGTGGAAAGAAAGGGAGGATGAAAAGATGCGAGAAAGGTGCCAGAAGAAAGAATGAGAAATTGAAAAAGAATGGCGTGAATTTGGATTGTTTGAAGCCTTTTGTTCGTTTCACTCATCTAACGGTCGTGTGCGGAGTGTGACATGAATCTTGACAAAACTCTTATTTGAGAGAGGGAAAAAAAAAAGAAAAAGCGGTACACTTTGGCAAATTAATTGCACCAATTAGCGGGGCACTCAAAATTCAAAAATTTTAATAACCTGTCTACCACATAGTAGGCTCAAATGGCTCGAAACGGCACTACTTCTCTCATGGCTCCGTGGAAACGCAATAACATGACAAGTGCACTTAGGCATTACTGAACGAACAAAACAGGAAAAAATTAGGCATGGATCTCATAAACATTATCTCCAGCTTTCAGTGGATTTTGATTCCTCCACACAGCGGAGAGGCTGTACAGGCAGAGGGAATCAGCTGACAGCAAGCGGTGTCATCCTCCTTAATTTATCTTTGCTTTAATTCTTGACCAGATTGTTGCTCCTTAAACATTTGGGACAAAAAAAAGTTGTTTTTTTTCACTCACTGGATTGTAACTTCGTGCTGTCACTTATGCTGACCAACACACAAAAAATTGACATATTTTTTGATTCACTGTTGTTAAAGAAAGAACTGAATGTAAAAAGAATCCCTTCCACTTCATCTTGCTTATTTACTGTCTGAAAAACTTTTTCAAGTTTCTTTTAATACTGAGATATATATTGTTTTTTCATTATTTTTTCCTACCTGCACCACTAATACATTTATGTGTCTGTAAATATTTTTAGTCATGCTTATAGTTTTTCAGTATTGTTTCTGTGTACTCCGGTAACCAAGCAACGGCATTTTGTTGCCAAATTCACTATCATGTCTTTGTGCGGTAATAATAAAGTAAGCCTAAGTCTATATTTATAGGTGTAACAAAAGGTTTTACTGAATTGAAATATTTAAAGACACGGTACACATGTTTTTAGACATGTTAGTGATTTTGGCTCACTGATGTGTCGGTGTTGTTTTAAAAACACCAGAAATATTATATTCTACTGGAACAAGATAAGGCAGAAAGTAAAGGTACATTGATAAGTTAATCTAGCCTAGCAAAAATGTTTCTAATATTTTGTTTTCTTGATTGTTTTAGGTGTGGATCACACAAATAAGGACCTGAGGAAAAACTTTGTGAGTAAACCAAACATCAGTTCCATGTAAATAAAACATTATTACACCACAAACAAATCAGATGACTGAAAAACAACGCAATATGGGTGCATACTCCCTCAACTGATGCGTGAATGAAAGTCATTTTATTCAAGAGGCAAACTCATTTTGCAGCCTCAAGCCGTATATAGTCCTGGCATAATTCTGTCTGGATATTTGACCTTTCATTTTATCATAAATGAGTTTAAACGAGTTGGTTTCCTGGCACTGACCTGGCCGCTCAGCAAAGTATGTTCATTTTAAATAGAGTAGAGGTCCAGGCCATTCCACAGGCTTAATTTTAGACTACTTATTAATTTTGGAGCCAGTTTTAATGTGTAAAGTCCACTGTCTTGTTGGAACATCAAACTGTCTCAAACCATCTGACACAAATTTGTAACTCAGATCAAAGGAATGGATGTTGAAAAGCACAAAGAAGAGCTAAGAAAAGAAAGAAAGTTAAGAACTAACAATGATTTGAATGTTTTATTGTGAATCAAGACAATGAGCAACTAGAGTCAAGGTAAAGCTTTCAGACTTTATACTGTACCAGCTGACTAGTACAGTGTTGGAAGCATCATGCTGAGGGTTTATTTAGCTATTAGTTGTAGAGTAATGGGAGTAATTATTATTAACCTGGCATGTAAGACAAAGTAAACAACTTAAATTGGGCAAACTTGATTTGATTACATGTAAAAGATTAACTAAATTTTTTTATGTTGGAGCTCCATACTCTTTTTTTCAGTGTGATTTTGGCTGAAAATCAATAAGAATCAACTAATGCTGTTAAATATAGATACAAACGCAGCTTTTATGTATTTTTCAGGCTTTTTATGTAATCATTTCAGACAGTTTGTACAGACACTTAATTTTCTTGCCGTCATGGGAAACCATATACTTCTTTATATTTTGTCACCTTCCTAAAAATAATGGTCCAAATCATTTTTTTTGCCTAAATTTA
This sequence comes from Micropoecilia bifurca, assembly GCA_903067075.1. Classification (NCBI taxonomy): domain Eukaryota; kingdom Metazoa; phylum Chordata; class Actinopteri; order Cyprinodontiformes; family Poeciliidae; genus Micropoecilia; species Micropoecilia bifurca. Next base: position 34,283 of record CAEGAF010082583.1, on the reverse strand, counting down.
ATTTGGAATGAAAGAGATAATGATTTTTTTTAAAAATGTATTTAAAATCACAAAAACATTGCTTCTTTTTTTGCAAAAAAAGAAAGCTAAAAGACTTTGGCCATTATTTAAGGAAGGTAACAATTTTCCACTGTCAAATCCCATAAAATGAAACGAAACCTTCCACTATTTCCAAATGATGGTGAAGGCTGCAGACCTTTGACCCAGACATTAAAACATCCCCTTTTCACAGTGAGACGTGAAGCCGTTAGCCTGACGTTCTTCCGGCTTGCCGTAGAGCGTGTGTGTCGTGCAGCGCCGCTTGCTGCCGCCTTGTCATTTATAATCTCGCAGGCAGTTGGAAGCATGCAGGCCAACTTGTACTTTGTCAGAGCAGATTGTCTGGCATGGATAAGCCTGGTTGCAGCAAGAGATACATAATTGCTCTTGTTCAGTGAGCTGCCAGGACGTTCCTCCTCTTCCTCCCGTTGAGCCTGTACCCAGATCCTCGGCTCTGCTCACTTTTGTAAGGCAGGACACATATGAACTGCACCAGCAGTGACAGCGACTGCCGTCAGTCAAAGGAAATATGTTGACAGACTAACACAAGTGAGAGTATCCAGAGTTTTTTTGTTTTGTGAGAGATTCCTTTATTTCCTGTCATGTCATCCTGATGTTTTGTGTCGAGAGCTGTTGGGTCCCGCACTGCGCTTCATTTGTTTTCTCTCTTGCTTCTGCAGGAGGCCCTCGCCAGCTTTGACCTGCGGGCCTCGCATGGTCTGTCTCATGATCCCATGCCTGTCAGAGATGAGGAGAACAGGTAGTGATTGTTGTTTGTATGTTCCTTTTTTTATTGTAATTATTATTATTCTGGACTCAAAGTCAGCTGTAGCCGTCTTAAAAGCAAAAAGTCACTTTTGGCAAAAATAATGACTTGGACCAATGTTTTCAGATGGTGACCACATATAATTGCAGAGCCTTGCTGTACTTTAATGTATTTTATGTTGATAAGACGAGTGGCAGAAAAAATAATGCATGTTTTTACATAACGGTTTACTAATTTCTCCATGAGTCAGTAGATGTTGAAAGTGTCTTTTGCAGCCACAGTTATGTCTAGTTTTTCACATGTCAACTGAAACTTTAATGTTTTGCCACATTCTCAGTTAGATTTAGGTCTAGACTTTGACTGGGACATACTTTTAACAGTATATACTTTGATCTAAGCCATCCCACTGCAGCTCTGGTTGAATATGTTTACTATAGGGAAGCACCGGTTGCAATTTTCTGGTCGATTGCCGATCTTTAAAAAGCCCGATTTGCCAATTCAAATTTTGGTTGATACTTTTTTTTAGTTTTTTTTTTCTCTGGAAAGTCATTAAAAAATATTAACAAAGTTGCTGAGTTGGCAGCAGTGGGGTGGCTTCTAATATACTCTGTTCTTTGTGTTGGTCTATCCCATAAAATCCCCTTAAATAAACAAATAATATTGTTGTAAGAATAAGATAAAAAAAAAGTGAGAGAAGCTCAAAGTGCGAGGGACTGTATCAATTTAATACATTTGATCAATTTCTGAAACATCGCTTGTATTTTAAGACCAGCGGAAATCTTTTTTTCTCTCTCTCTCTTTCTCTGATCAAGAAGAAATTCCCAGTATCCTCGTCTTCTCTTTTGATCTGAACCAATCAACATGTACCCGTGCGTAATTATTTGTTCTGGCACGGTTACCATGCATGCTCAGATCAGAACATCCAATAAAGGAGAAAAGTCTCATCTCTGCCTATTTAGTCTCAGTGTGTGGCTAACATCTCATTCCCGCTCTGTTTCAGTCACGGTACGCATTGTGCCGGCGAAGTTGCTATGGAGGCCAACAACTCCTACTGCGGTGTGGGCATCGCCTTCAATGCCAGGATAGGAGGTGAGGAAAGCGGTCCAGCTTTAGGAGACAATGGGAGGCAGTTTGACTGTGGGTGCAGCGCTGCAGCCAAGAATACAACATGGGAGATGAATCTTTGTCAGAAATACTTGTTATGTTCCAGAGTCGCTCTGTTATTATTGCTGGTATGACTTGGCAATGCAACGAAAGAATATTTATATATATAATATACCTGCAACTCTTTGGCTCTGCTAATGTTTTAACAGTTTTCCATGAAATAATTGCCTTGAATTTCCACATATTGAGACTAAAAGCACCAGAAACACATTTTCACACAGCAAAAACACAACATCCTCCTGGTTTCTATAGTGTAAATATCTTGATACACTTGAAATAAAACAAAACTGTCTTAAAAGTAGCTTTTCAGCAAGATATAGTGGCGGGGGGGATTAGGGGGGTAAATAAAGACTGATATTCCTTCCACTCTGTTTTATTATCATTTAACATATGCATTTTTTTTATTTTTACAATAACAAAGTTCTTGCTTGTCGGAAAGGTTTTTCTTTTAATGTTTATAGTTTTTACTATCTGTAGTTTTTCCTGATATACATGTGATCTATATGTGTCTGTCTGATATGTATCCATTGATAGACAATAAGTCTTCAGTTTATTGATGCATCCTGTCTCCAGGTACGTCCTCATATCTTACACCTCTAATCAAATTTAGCACAGTCAGTCTAAGAGCATGAAAATAGAAAACAAGATCCATCCTTCAGCTGAACTCTGACATTTGAACTCTGAACCCAGGGTCTTTTATTCGTGCGCTTCAATCATTTGGCCCAGAAAGCATTTTTGCAGAACTCAGAGGGAAAAAAAAGGGAAACACTTCATGAGGCAAGACCAGGAATACGTTTCCACAGTTAGTCTTGGTTTTGCCTTGTTGGGTCATAAACAGAGTCTGGCACTGAGGAGATGAAGGGCATGGAAGAGGCGCTGCTGAGAGCCGGGGGGCCATGTTGTCTGACATTCAACAAAGTTTGTCACTGCGCAGAATGATTTTGTACAAACCTACAAAATAAAGGTTTTTAGTTGTTTTATGGCTGCACAGTGGCGCAGTTGGTAGAGCTGTTGTCTTGCAACAAGAAGGTTCTGGATTCGATTCCCAGCCCCGGCCTTTCTGCATGGAGTTTGCATGTTCTCCCTGTGCATGCGTGGGTTTTCTCCAGGTACTCCGGTTTCCTCCCACAGCCCAAAAACATGACTGTTAGGTTAATTGATCTGTCTAAATTGTCCCTAGGTGTGAGTGTGTGTGTGCATGGTTGTTTGTCCTGTGTGTCTCTGTGTTGTCCTGCGANGTGTGTGTGCATGGTTGTTTGTCGTGTGTGTCTCTGTGTTGCCCTGTGACAGACTGGTGACCTGTCCAGGGTGACCCCTGCCTCTCGCCCGGAACGTCAGCTGGAGATAGGCACCAGCAACTCCCGACCCCGCCAAGGGACAAAGGGTGCAAGAAAATGGATGGATGGATGGGCTGTCATGTGGAGAAGCGTGGAAGACTGATAAAGCCTTAATGCCATCCAAAACACATGAACAGTCAGCAGCCAATTACCAAAGCTTGGAATGGAAACAGTCTTTCAGTCCAAATCTGCCCAGCAACAGTGAACACCATTAGCATCTGGCAAAAAGAAATGAGCATTTTCATTGGGTCCAATGGGTATAAATATTATACAATAAGTTGAGTTCACCAAAACAAAGAAATAACTGTATCTCCCCTGTTGATGTCTACAAAAAAAACTAACAAGTGTTGCAATAATAGAGATATTAATGTAATTTAAATCAATAATATTTGTAAAGATAGACAATATGGCTGAAAAACCTTCACGATATAAACGTTTCATATTAGTCACTGTTGGCAGTTGTTGATATAAATGGTTATTGATTTGTTTCTGTATTAAATATCTGAAATGTTGACAAACTAAAGGTATGATCTTTTTTGTTTTGTCCACAATTTTCACTCCACAAAAATGCTGTATTCACACGTGAAAATTTTACAATACGAGACGTCTTAACTTCGAAGTATGTTCTTCATCTACAAACTTGTGAAAGTAGTAAAAAATTGATATTTTCTATAATACGCACGTCTACATCAGAAATATCCCCATCATTAGAGATTTAGAAAGGCCATTCCCACTAGGATTCCTCTCTGATACGGTCAAATAGTTTTAAAGTTTTCAGAAGTGTCTTGATCTTGTCAGCACCAAGAGGTCGCGATGATCAAATATTTCTTTGCATCTCACTGATCTCTGCCTGCTGTGTTCCTCATGGAGCAAAAGACGACTGCAAGCTGACATTAAAAAGGTGTAAATTTGACAGATCTCTCTGGTGTCTCTCCATCTGCACGTATTTTACTCAGACTGCTTGCGGTGAAGAAACAAAACGTGTAAAATAATAGGAAGCAAATTGCACAGCTTTGTAAATTTGCCCCTCTGTGTTTAACAGGTGGAAAGCTGGTGGGAACAGTGGGGAGAGTTCGAATGGGCAGCGGTGTTTCCATGACAGTAACATGTTCACAGGATCCACAGAGATAATCTTCAAGGTTATGTTCTGATGAAGCTGCAATGCTGAGTTTCTGTGCCAATTGTCTAACCTCTCTCTCCTCCTATCTATTCACCTCCTCACAAATCAGTCCCCACATCCTCACAGTGCAGCCAGTGGGAGTGTGTGTGTACTGTATGCTCTTTATTACAAGTGATGTGTGTGTGTGTGTGTGTGTGTGTGTGTGTGTGTGTGTGTGTGTGTGTGTGTGTGTGTGTGTGTGTGTGTGTGTGTTACAGACCACTCATCTGTATGAGCTCCACTGGCAGTTACATAAAGCATACTGTCATAAGGGCTACAGGGCATACTGAAGCATTGCCAAATCAGTGCTGGGTCAATAACTCCCCGTTGCAGATTTTTTTTTGGATTTTCTTTCTTTTGTTGGGAAGCCAGAGCGCATCTAGACAGAAATAAGGAGAAAGTGGGTGGTTTCTAACTCATGCAGTGTGGCGCTGAGGTCAGTAATTGCCATTAAATCTAGAGGTTTCAGGGGAGCTGAAAACAGATTTTAGGCACAGTAATTAGAGCAAAGAGGTTTTGGTGAATAGCATAAAAACTTGTGGAAAAAAAAAACATATTTAAAAATAATTACATAATGCCACTGAGATATGAAATAAGTACTTTAGTGAAAATTTTCTCTAATATAAATATTTCATTAAGAATAAAACTAGCAACAATAACCAAAGACAGACAACAATTTCAAGCAATTATTTAAAAAATAACATAAAAATCACACAGTGGAAACTTGTAAGCTCCTTATTTTCTGTGTGAATGCCAGAGAAAGAGGCAACCACAACAAAAAGCAAAAACTGAGAAATGGCTGAAACTGTTGCTTGAAGAAATGTAAATTAGGACTGTGTGCAAAGCAAGTGTTGGAGTTTGGTTATAGGGTTTTATCTTCAGTAATGTAACTAGATAATACATAGCCTTGATGCTTTAAATAGATTGAATGTAGGTGTTTCCATCCTTGTTGCCAAAAGATTTTGTTTTAGTCCATTTTCTATCCTCACCATGACCACATTTCTGCAGTTTTATCAGAGCTTTTTCAATCCAACAATATTCTTAAAATAAAAAAAAAATATATCCTCTGTAAAAATTGTGGAATCTTCCTTTGTAATTAGTTTTAGCAGAAAATGTATCACTACAATACCATAAGTCTCCAAGGTAAGGTGCAGAAGTTGTTGTATTTCCTAAACTAGGACATTTTAATTTGTAGTTTATTTTTAGCATGCGTACTAAGCAAACAGATTGTCTCTGCATATTTAGTGCAACATGCAGTTCAGAAAGCAGAGCATATGCGAGATATGTGTAAGAAATTGAGAAATTTATTCCTCAATATCTGTGTGATGTTGGTCATCTGTGTTTAACATGGACCAAAAATAATCACAATTGTTCTGCACACCAGAAAGTCATCAACATGTGTCCTTCACATGTTTCAGGAGTTTAACAAGAGCAACCGCTTCACTGTTTGCAGTGTTCATGGCTGCTACCCATTGTCAGGTTGCCTCAGCTTCTGCCTGTCAGAAACATCTACATGTTTTCTGTCCTTTCACTGATTAAATGAGGGAGACTTCTCCTAAAATTATGAGTGCATGCAAAAAGGCATGGCATTAATGTTTCCATAAAAACGATGTCTTGGAATACCCCCTACCAAGTTATTTAGTTTTTTATTTAATTTTTATAAATCTAATATTATTTTGGAGTGTGTTTGCTTAGCAGCTGTGAAATCTACCACTGCCTATTGAGCAATAAGCTACACATGTTTACAGCCCCTGAAGGAAAATTATAAAACTAATAAGGTTGCTTACTTTCAAAGCACAAAAGAGAAGAGTAAAAAGGAGGAAAAGAAATGTAACCTAGCGTTGGATTATTTTTTCTGACTTTTGTCTATAGTGCAACTTAATGAGCCAATAAATTGTTGAGTTTCTTTCATTAGAGTGGGTGCCACTGATCTCAGTGGACTGGTTTCTTCACTTTGGGATTTAACACAGAGTGCATTTCATTGATGAAAGCTGCAATAAACTAAGCAGCGAGTCGGTAAATAAATGAGGTTGTTTGCTTCGATCACCTGGAAGTTTGGCTCAGTCGCCAAGCTCATTTACCAAAGCTCTGCAGCTGCAAAGAGAAAATGTGCTTTTCTCCTAAATCACAAGTAAATTAACACTTGTTTCCTTAGCAATGCTTCTTGTTCAGGGAACATTTTTAAATGTAATTTTAAATGTGAGAATTAATTTCAATTATATGATTATTTTTTACTTTGTAAAAGTGTTGAACTTATTCACTATGATGTCAAAACCACTCATTATTTGCTGCGCTGTAATTTGTCATTTGCGTTACTCTTAATCATTTATATATGATAATGAATGTGTTTTCCTTTCATAGCAATTGAAAATATTTCCAAAATCGAAATCAAGATGGTTGCAGATATACACAAACATTTGATTGTAATTAGTATTTGTTTGGAATATGCAGTTTCTTAAGCCACCTGGTCTTGTTTTTTTTGTCTTAAATCATCTTTCTGGTTGATTTCACAATCCTAACAGCACTTACTCTTCTTTGCCTCCGTCTTTATGGTCTAGAATAAGGACTTTGTATTTTGAGGAGAAATGTTCCAAGCCAACACTTTCTTTACATCCTTCCTCTAAAATCTCCTGTCCCTCTTTGAAGGCCTTAGAGTTTATTATGAGAAATAATACAGAATGGAGAGTTGAAATGTAAAACTGGTGGGACTTGCGCATTTCTTTAGTGCCTTTGTGGTGAGAGCTTCCGGCACCAAGCAGTGTGAAGAGAACGTGTAAATACAACGCAGCAGAGCAAGAAGTACTCCCATTCTCAGTTTTAGAAAAATGTCTCAGACTTATAACGAGGTTTCAAGCTAAAATCACTCTTTTCTATTCACTATACAAGGATCATAACAATCATCTAAACGACAACCATTAGAACAATGCTTCAGTAGATAGACTTTACTTCCACGAGAAATATTGTGGTGTAGTATTGATGTAAAATATTGTGGTGTAATATTGATACATCTCATATCACATCCCATCACAGGACATGACTGGCTCAGCTGGTTGCCTTGTGCAGCCACAGAGCTGCACTGTCTTGATTAAAGTTGCATCGACTTTGTCTATCCAGTATCTTTATTTATTGTTGCACCCGTTATCTAGTTCAACTTTAATTTTCTTTTTTACTGCAGTAGAACACCTTCCAGGATTTCCCACACATATGTCCCATTTCTATAATAAAACCCTCACATTTTCCTACGTTCACTTGATTATACAGCTTATGTGTTGTAATGAGTTTTATGTAATGAGTTGTTCAATGATCAAATTATATCCTGAGGGAAATTAAGACCACACATGCAGCCATTAAATGCAATATTTGTGCATTGCATTGAGTACAAAGGGTGTCAAATAATCCCAGAGAACATCATTTTTGTTCCTCATGTCTTTATACATGCTGTAAAAGTCTCCTATTGCTTCAGATGCATTTAGATTGTACTTTGATATTTATAAAAGTACATTATTCTAGATATGCACCGAGATGTTGTCTGTTGCCTGAAAACAACTGATATTACACCCAACTGACCCGGATCGACATCCGTCCAGAGTGGAAGTATTTACTCTTATGGTCTTCTTACTCTACAGGGGGATATGCTGTCAATAAAGCAAACTGTGTATTTAAAAACTGTATAAAAGTCCACTTTGTAATCATGCCATTGTTTTGCATTATTTGTTAAATTACATATAGCTGCAGAGTCGTGTACAGACTTCTCTCTCTCACGCAGTGCTTGTGATTATATTGTATTGATCAGCACAGACAGGCTGATAATGGCTCCTGTTATTAATAAATTAATAATGCATTTAACAATCTCAAAAAATGCAGTTAATCAAAGCCTTTTACGCTCAAATATTATGTTGGACACAACTGTTCATTGTTTTGAAAGAATTTACAAAATTTCATATTATGGTGCTCTTCTACATTTTAAGGTGTTCATTAAAACAAGAAAGCATTATTTTCAAAGGGGTACATTTAATATGCAAAGTTATATGACGATTAATAGCTGAGACACGTCAAGATAAAATTAGTCTTAAAAGTAGAAAAAATTTTTTAGTTATTTATTGTTGAATTGAATTTGTGGGTCAAATATTGCAATTTGTGGGTCAAATATTTGCAAAATAATTGGACAAGCTTCCCAAAGATCTCTAATCAATGCATCTTTAATTATACTATTGTTTCCCCCCCTCCCCCCCATACAGGTAATCTCTACATATTCAAACCCAGTAAATTAAAATATGTCTTCCACAGAAGTTAATCTGAAATTACTTTAAAATGTCTTTTAAAAATAACTTTTAAGCAGATGTTAACATACTTTTCAAGTCTACATTTTTCCATCAAAAATGAATTTTTTTATTGGTCTGATGTAAACTTTCATTCTCAGATGTGTTTTTATTCAGAAAATAATCATAAATAATAGAAATATGGGCTTGAAAATATCCGTGTGTGTAATTATTATATATGATATATGGAGTTATAGTAATAAAATATGTTTTCAATAATATTCAAAGTTACTGAATACAACTACTATATGGGGGCATCAGTTGGTTTATGTAATTCAGCAAGAATTACTTTAAGTAATAATTATTTTACATTGTAAGCAAACTTGTGAAGCCAGAAGGGATCAGCTTGATCAACATATTGGTAGAAACATCTCTGTCATTCCGATCAGAGTCCAGGTCCAATTAGCTGCCAGAAAGTGTCCACATGTCATAGCAGGTGCACATCACGTCCCCAGGTAACCCAGATAGCACTTCTGTCTGCCTTTGTGGGCCAGGCGGCTTGAGAGTAGCTTTCAAAATGAACTTGAAAGAGCAAGGTGTTCAAATTAAGCCTCTAATTATGTCAAATGATGAAACTGTCCTGCACTCATGCTGTCCCACCAGGTACCTTTGAGTGGAAACATCCCACAGAACATCTTCCAGCAAAGTGATTTAATGTGATAATAATGGAGGACTCAGCTCAAACTGTTCGACTGAGGCCTTAAGGTCTTCTCTCAACAGCCAGCAGACAAAGCACACCACATTTTGAAATCTGCTTCTTGTTTGGTTAAAACTAACCAAGCAGCAGGTTGGTTCCAATTGAAAGAGGAAAGAAATGGCAGTGAATAAAATAGACCTGTTATCTTTGTCTCCATGCTTATTTTAAGATTTGGCAATTTGTTTAGTCCAAGAGTTCTCATTTCCAACCCAATGGACATTAAGAATATGAAAAAGCTTAAGTAGGCCACAGAAAAAAACAAATAAAGCACACAAATGCACACGCATTCAGCAAAGAAGCCAAACAACTTGACAATTTTCTCCAGAACAGGCAAAAATCTGGTGCCTTTTGTCACCTGCTATCATAACTTCTCTTCTCTTTGTAGAACAAAATAAATAATGTAGCTCAAGTTAAATTATGAATGCACTAATTACTGGGTGCATAGTCTGAGGAAGCGTACAGGAAGGGAAATCCACCGTTTAAAATTTAATCGCCCTATTTATGAGAACATTAATAGCGATGGCAGAGAACGTACTACACCCGACATGTTTAAAACGCATCATGTCAGCATTAGCCTAACTATCCGAATCGGGGACCCCCGCAGTCACAAACCTATTTCTGCGGCCTGCTCACTTATTAGTTTGCCTTCCAGTCGCTGCAGTCCCACAAGTGTTCCTCTCTGTTTTGAATCTGCGGAGTGATGCAGTAATGATTTTTGTGGGAGGTAAATTTGCAGCTCGCAGCAGTAATGGCATTCCATGGTGCTCTATTAATTCAGCCCCTCTGCACATACTGAACTCATGAGATGAATGACTAAACTGGAGACGAGAGCTTACCCACATAGACGGCGGAAATGCTTGATTTACACGACCCGGCTGAGCCCAGAGACAACTGTAGTTCCTTTCCCTCACCTTAACATCAACTCTGTCCGCATTAACACATTTTATGGTTGTCAAAATGCCCTTTTGTACTCCAGTCTGTTGTGCTACTATCTGAGAAAGCCATCACATTACTACTGCTAAAACATACACACGTACTTCATAAAAAGTTAAAACTATTGACCTAAAACTATGAATTAATATTTGCAAAAATATAGTTTATCACTGACTCATCAATCTCACACCACATAAAAATGGCCTCTGCAAATAATTTCCAATGCAACAGGTCAAATGAAGATGTCATTTTATTGATTCCCTTTATAAAGTATTGGCTGCGCAAAATTAAACTGGGACACAAGAGTCCATCAACTCTGTGTACACAGCTGGTGAATTTATGACTGTATGATAATCAGAAGACGGCTACACATGTAGTCCCAGATACTTAACCACCCGATGTGTAATAGCTTCTGTGTTCATTCGGCACCAATCCAAGTGATTTATGAGGTCATGAGTGGGTAAATTGCCATTCATATCTTCTGTGAAGAAGATCAAGATTGTGTTGTTGATGAAGTGTTTGGTGATTACACCCACAGGGGGAGTCTAAACCTGGTTCAATCAAAAACACATAAATAAAAAGAGTATTAGCTGGCTGGTTGAGATCAACAATTAAATTATTTATTCAAATTGAATGTAAGAAGGAGCTTTACAATAATAAAATACCATAAATCTGTTTATTTTTATTTAAAATGATCGGAAAATGTAAGTGTATATAAATGCTGCAATGGGTGGTTGAATTGCACCAATAGACTTTTGCTAATTTTATACTCATCAGCAGCTCAACATTTCTTTCTCACTTTAGGACTTTCAAGCAGCTAAAACAAAGTTCTGGGACATAAAATAGTTTGAAAAAAAACAACAATGCCAGCTCAGTCTTCTACCCTGCAGCCCAACAGCCATTAGGATGAAGTGCATTACCTATGAAAATCTGCATAACGACTATTATAGGAAGGCATTGCCAGCCACAGAGGCTGCAAGATGTCAATTCTATACAAAATTACCAAACAAGTAAAAGAAAGCCCCTAATACTAGAAAACAGGCTCTAATACTGCGTAATGTCTTGAAGTGGATGGTGAGCCCTGCTGCGTTTCAATCAATAAAGTTGAAATGCAAACTCAACAATCCCCTCCACAACCACAGGCATTGACAAAAAAAAACTTCAAATCTTACTCGAATAGCATAAACTTACCACATAATATTTAGACAAATAGTTGAATTTATTTATTCAGTTTATGTTTCTGAAGGGAAAATGTGCAGCAGGAACTCCTATATAAATATATTTTTAAGGTTTTTTTTTGGCTCCGGTTAGAGTAGAAAGTAGGAAATGAAAGAAGGGGAAGACAAAGGTCATCAGGCCGGGACTTGAACCTGTGACCTCCACGTCAAGGACTAAGGCCTCCATACGTGGGCTGTGATTTAACCACCACAGAACCCCAGGAACTCCTATATGTATAAAGTTGAGGTGGGATTGAGAGAAACTTGAATTGTGTTGACTATTGATGTTGTTGTTTACGATTTTTCAGTCTAAGTAGAGCAAAAAATTACCCTCCAGGCTTAAAGTGGATTAAATAGCAGTTTATGTCATCCATGTCTCCCTTCCAAACCAAAGTAGGTCTTGACAGTTTTGTGTGTGTGTGTGCGCGCGCGTGTGTGATTTTTAGCAGATTATTAATGCTCAGTATAATTTCTCTCTAAAATCATCCACACATTCAACTCAAACTGAAAACTTTCAAACTTTTGAGTTTGAGTTGAAAGTTTGAGACATGACATTTTAATACATAAACATGCTTTGCAACAGTATTTACCGTGTTCCTGCTGGTTGGTGAACACCTGCTCCGGTCTCACATTTTGCAGCTTCTAAGTTTAGACATAGCCTGGACCCCATTACAGATTTTCTTGAGCCAAGCTATTCAAATGGAGCTGATTTTGCATGTTTATGGATGTTTTCTTGCTACGGGAAAACCTTTATCTTAGTTTTTAGCTCATTTGATGTCGACTATAACCAGCTTTTGTATCCCCCCCAAAGGAAATCATTCCCACATCATTACTCTGCCACCGCCATGTTTCTCCTTAGGAACGGTGTGTTCAGGTTGAAGTGATATTTATTTGCTTTGTGTGGGTTTTTTAGATCCCCTGCATGGCCTGAGGCAAACTGCAAACAGGATTTCTTATGGCTTAACATTTGTTCTCTTCTAGTCAATCTTCCAGAAAGATTAACAGAGTCAACAGATTATCCCACCTGAACTGCAGACCTCTGCAGTGCCTCCAGGGTCACAATGTTCATCTTTTCAATGCAGAATTTCTAATTTCAGTAGGACTGCAATGACAGTTTTCATGGTTAAGGTATTTCAAAGTGTTCCTCATTGGAAAAATAGATATGGGGAAGGAGATCTAATAAAACACCAACATCTGACATTCAGTATGTTTCTGATAACAGCCTACAGATGGATGGGAGGTCTGAGTTAAATTTCAGTGGTTTGGAGCTTAAGCTGTTTATATTCACTGTCCAAAAACCATTTCAGACACCTGTCTGCCACCATCTGTGCAGAACTATATTTCTGCACAAAAAAAGCTCAATTTCTATTTATAACTTGCATGTCAGGTTAATGAAAGGAGTATAAACAATAAATCCATCCAAGACAAAGATTTTTAGATGCTTAAAAACATGCATTTAGACACTTGAAACTACAATACATCAGACTCTGGTCCCCTGAATCCATATGATTTCTTTGGATTTTTGAACAAATTTAAGAGCTGCTGAAGAAGAACATATTTCTGATTGCTACCCAAACCATCTATTACTGTGAAGCTGGACTACTCACCCAGCCAGGGTGAAAATCACCTCTCTTCCAATGGCTGCTGAAGACAGGAACGCTATTCATGTTCATGCATTTTTTATGACCTAGAAATACAGTATTTGAAGTTTATTTTAAGTATATTTTTTGATTCACTTTGGGAACATTTACTTATCACAATATGTTAGCATGTTTATTTGATATTCTAGTGCATATAAAATCAATATTTCATTAGCTTGTGTTGATCGAAGCAAGGAGTCTGGTCACTGAGCACAGAAGCGAGAAAATCCTACTCGTTTCTGTGAATTGAAGTTAGAATGCATTCTCCAAAAAATGCACTTGACAAAGAAATAATGCGGCCCCTGTAGGTTGGAGTAAGTCAAAATCAGACAAGGACCAATTACTGGTATCGAGGCATCATAAGATTTTAAAGCCTTCTCACTTCAAAACCACAAAACCAGAATGATAATTCCCCCACCAATCTGTTCCTATAGTTCAAAATCCTGATAGGAGCCAACGAGACCAGGCGTTTCCCCAGCTGTGCAGCACAGGAGTGTTTTCCAACTTCCCCACATTTTGCTGCATGCTGCTGGTCAGCTGATTACAAGAGTGGTGCTACACCTTTTCTCTTCCTTACAACATTGAAAGGTTCAGTCATTTTCAAAACTTTTACAGTTGTGGCAAACACATTCAAAGCAAAGTTATACCCCCCCACAACTCCTGCGAAGATAACACTGTCATAAAGTTACAGCTGCAAGCAATAAGCTATACGTCGTCTATTGAAGTTGGAGCAGATTGCTCATTAATTGAACTGCAAAATCACAGGTGGACAACAGAGCTACAGGCACTTTTGTCACTGCTTTTGTTTTTAGTGTTTGATGATTCCCTGTCAGGATGATGGTGTAATGCTTCATCAGAAAACATTTGAGCTCAACGACACAGGCAGGAAACAGAGGGGATCGATTTCACTGAAACATACGGCGTAAATTGTAAGAATTGGTCCTTGACAAGACTTCATCCTGAAACGCTAATCAGTCAGCTGTTTTACTTTCTGTAAACAGAGGACTGCTAAGGGTATTTTACATTGACTGCCAAATTAAAATAAGTTGGATTTCTGTTGTATTTTTGTTTCTTTCACAAAATCAAACAGATTCATGTTGTGACTTAATAGTAATATTCTTAAGTAAAAGGCAATTTTTGTAAAGAATATTCATCAAATACTATATATAAGTTGTGTGTATCATTTTAATATCTGTGTAATACAAGCATAGTCTCTGGCACAACTCTGCAAACTTGTTGCCTTAGTAACATGATTTCACTGCAGCGGTTGCATGTTTATTTCAGGCCATTTCTTCAGTGTAGGAACATTTAGATCAAACAAATGGCGAAAAAATAAAAGAAAACCTTTTCACAGGATGATTCCACAATATGGACACAAAGAAGCGCTTTTTTCGAACCTCTTAAAGATCGACCAATGGAGGCAGCAATTTCTATAAAAACGATGGCATCATGGAACCAATTAGTGGCACCAGTTTCATTGGTCAAAATTATTTGCTGACTCATTGTTTACCTCTCTTCATAGCTCTGAAGTGTAGCAACATTAAGTTAACTTGAATTTCACAGTCCTAATGTGGGACAAAATGTCATGTAAAGACGGCATCCAACTATGAATTATTTGAACTTACTATCTAGAAGCAGGTGGGATTTCAAGATGGTGACATTTAAAAAATGAGTTTAAATTACTGCATTTTGCTTATATTTGTAAAAAAAAAACAAAAAACAACTTAATTCTAACATTATTTCTGAAAATTGTAATGACATATTGATTAGCATTAACACGTTTGTGTGGGTGTGGAACTGAAGCCGTGTTAAGGGTCCATCCAACAGGTCAAACGACACTTTAATCAAATATGTATAACAATTAAAATATACCATCCAACCAAAAATGGAGGCATTTTGGGTTATATGGTATTTATAATACTGCAAACTGATATAGAGATGACTATTGAGATTTTATTTGTTAGGCTTTTATGCATGTCCAGTTAATTAAAATAAGTCAAGATTTCAGTTCCCTTTTAGTTCCTCTAACACAATAAATAACAGTCTTCATAGCAACGTCACTGTGGGTGATGCTGCAGTTCCTCCCTAGAAACAATATCTGGTCAGTTATCCATCCATCCATTGTCTATATTATCCTTGCAAAGTTGTAAGAGGGGCCGGTTGGTGCCTATGTCCACTCTGGACATAGGCACAGAGTCCATCACAGATGGACTCTGTGATGGACAGATCACAGAGTTCTGTGATGGACTCTGGACAGTCCATCACAGGACAGCATAGAGACACACAGGACAAACCACCATGTATCCACAAACTCACACTTAAGAACAATTTAGAGAGAACCCCCAGCTGGAGTACCCAGGGATCACTTTGATAGAAACAGACCTGGAGAGGGATGAGGACGTAGTAACCACGGAAACAGAGATGGATGACGGATTTGTTAGTTAGTTGCTACGGATATTGGTAATGTATTGATTCCAATTATATAACTGGAATATTGCAATTATGTTTTTCTAAATCCTTGCATCCCAAATTAAAGATGTCACCATTGGTTATATGGAGGCCAATTCATTAATATTTTACACATCATAATCTTATAAATGTGTGTGATTTTTACCGCCACCATCTCTGCAAACCACACACCTCCACTTCCCTTGACCTTCAAACCATCTCCTTGCGACTTTATGCAGTCCTGATTACACTTAATCACCTTTTTTTTCTCTTGATTACTTTGTCACGTGTTCAAGTTCTTTTTATTATTTTTTTTTATGTATTAAAAACCTGCCAGGTCATAGCCAGGTTGCTAATTTCCACCTCTTATCCTATTGGCAGAAGGATGTTGAAGTAAATGTTACTAATAATCCAATAGTGACACTGACAGTAGACAACTACATAAAATATGTTTTTTGCCCATGCTCACTATTAATTATGTATCTTAGAAGCAAATGTGCTGTCACACTGTTATGCATAATAAAACTCACTGTAAATTGGATTTTACTGACTATTTTGAAACAAAGACATGTTTAGAAAGTCTGCGTTTTAAGATGGCTTATTTTCTAAAGTCATAAATCACAGCTGCACCAAATCATCCGTAAAAAAAAGAAAAACTTTACCACAACTCAGACTGTGCTAACCCTCCTGATTATCTGCTGGAGGTCTCGGTTTCTAACCCACATGTCACAAAAATGCATCACATTTTAAATAGCTTACATTTCTGTGTTCCTTTGGAGTTAATTCTCCAGCATCTCACTGATATTTAAAATAAAGCTTCACTCGAAAAAAATATAACCCTTTAGTCTTTATTGATTGGTTGACATGGCAACTCAATTCAATGACTTAATTTCTTACTTCAAATAAAATGTAGTCTTAAAAGTCGAAATGAGGCGTCAGCCTTAAAGTACTCACCTTCATACCAAATGTTCAAATAAAAGGTACAGTTATTTCACTGTACAAACACACCTGAAAAAAAACAACTGGATAGAAACTTCATGAGACAATCTTCCCTCAGAAACATTTATTTTTTTGATTGTAATCCTCATTTAAAGCTCTTACTGCCACTGATTAATCCTTTTTCACTACATCATATGCAAAACAATTAATCATAATGGAGAGGTGGCCGAGAGAAGCTAAGATGAGGAACTGCTGTGTATTTTTATTCTCAAAGCTACACCCCCTCTAAAGGGTGCCACCCTAAACTCTTATCTTCCGTCTTAGCAGTCATGGAGGGGCAAGCTGCAGCTGTGTGCTTGCAAGTAAAAGATGCAACTCCTTGTATGAAAGACAACATCGCAAACTACTCTACCCCAGCAAGACTACTTCTTCAGCAACAGGCTACTTCCTCAAATCGTGGTACTTGAAGCACAGCTGGCTTCTCCAGGCTGCCGCACTCAATCCATCACAAAAGCATTCTGTGAAACTTATAGTAAATTGTATAATCAGTAAAACATTTCATTATTACAGTAGCTATGCTTTTTGAGTTAAGTCCAGTGTTTCACAGCTTTGGATTCCAAATGTTGGACAGCAGTTCACATGACTGACTGGCCTCCATTTTAGCTTCCATACTCTAGGCACCTTAGACGTACAGTTAGGGTTGGACGATATGCCTGAAAAACATATCAATATAAGACTGTTTCAAATCAGTTGATATTGATAATTAGTCATTTTAAATATATGAAATGCTGCCAAGCTGGTGGCTGGTGGCTGCTTTATCCACAATATTCACTTCATGTTTGTTTTTGAGCAGGTAGGAGGAACAGTGGTGAAACCCGAAACTGTTGCTGCGCAAAGTCATGGACAGATTGTTGCTTGAAGAGTTGGTTACCCAGTTCATCAGGCTGGGTGAATTAGCAATAAACAAATTGTTGCTAGGTAACATACCTGAAAAGTTGGCTACCTAGTTCATCAGGCTGGGTGAGTTGGCAATAAACAGATTGTTGCTTAATAAGTGAGAAACACCATCATTGGCTATGATGTCTCTGAAACACGCGCACCGAGTTCAGAAGTTGGGTTATTAAATCACAATTTACCCTTAAAGAAAAGGAAAGCAATCCATAAAACAGACACCAGCTTTAGAGACAGAAATCAATGAGTTTGATTGATTGCAAAGTCTGGCCAGTTTAATAGCTATTATGCATATTAATCACCATGATAAGTTTCTGGTGCTTATAGTGCAACTATAGGAAAGTCCATTAATGTCCAGTAGCCTGTGCTACAATGCAGCACAGTAAGAAAAGAAAAGAAAGTAAATTTTTTTTTTCCATTATTGTATCCTTGGCCAGGAAATTTGGAGGAAGAAAAGATGTTTAAGAGCAAAGAGTGCAGAGCAGCAGAGATGGAGCGAGCACTGCAATGCTGACCACTGCAGAATCATCCATCCAGAACACGTTGAACTGCTCCAGCTTCAGTTAAGTCCACTATGAAGTCTGATTACCCCCATAACTTCAGCTGAGAACTTCACTCCTGCTCGTCATGCCACAAAGAACTTAAACGGAGTGTAAATATTACTACACCACACAATGTATATTCTGGTGTTTACTCTCGACTCCTGCTGTCTCTTAAAATAAACATTACTAGTTAAAGAGCGTGTCACCACACCAAAGAGAGAAGAGATGTCCCTCTGCTGTCATAGTTTCTTTTTATATACACTCATCTAGCTTTGAAGCAGTGAGAAACATTAATATTCAGTCTGTGAAGGAAAGGAAGCTGATACCTGTATAGTTATTTCAAGAAAAGACAAGCTGTATTATTATAGATAAACTCTTAAAGACCTGCAGCCTTCTCTATGCAAGTTCCTTTAGTGAGAACTTGCTCAAGATTCAAAGCAAAAAAAACAAAAAGGAAAGAGTTTATGTGACAGAAAAAAAATGCAGAACCAGTTGGACAACATTAATGCAAATTTTTCTTCGCCTAAAAATATTTATTTTATTCTCTCAAATTGTATGCACAGATAATGATGCAACCGCAAATTCTTATTACATGCAAGAAAAAAGAAAAATACATATGAGTACAAAGTAGTATTTTATACAATAATTTAAGTATATTTTAAATGTTCTTTAAATGCATTTAACACTGCACTCAACAGCATAAATCACACGTTCAGACTGATAAAATGAGGAGAGACCCTGACATTAATACTTAATTGATTTGCTGTTTCTTTACTGTTAATGTAAAACATAAAAACTCATTTTAATTATATTATCAGCTGCACAACATACAATATGTTTCCAGTCTGCCTTTGGTTTTCTACAATCTGTGGAGAAGTCCAGATCTTCAAAACAACTGAAAGAGTTGCTTAGACAGGGCTGGGGGAATTTTTTTTTTTAAGAGCTAAAAAAAAACAATACTAGAAATGTTCTTATCACATAAAACATTATTGTTGGAAACATGAATAACTGTGGTATTTTTTTGTGTGGGTTTTGTGTGATAATGGTAGATGTTTTTGTTTGACTTCTACCGCCCTGATAAACCAACATCAGAGCAGGTACGATTCCCGCCCATCTGCTGATGAAGTTGCATTACTAAGGATTTCCTGAATACGTGAGACCAGGTGTGCCAGAGAAAAGGACTGAGAAGTTTTGCACCTGTTAACACGGTGCAGGAATTGCAACCCATTCAGCGGTGAAAGGAGTGAATCTGTATGGAACAGCATTGCTGCGCCTCTCTTCCAACCCGCATCTGCTGCGCTCTATTCAACACTCAGCAACTGTCAGCACTACTACACTGACTAATGCTAAAAAATATATTACGATGTAAAGCATCACGGTGGCTCTTAGAAACCTTCCTGACCATCAAATCGGTCTTAAATGCCGTTTCAACAAGCGCTTCCTGCGTTAAGATTCGTGCGTATTTTGAATAAAATTCCGACAGTTTTTTTTTTTTTTTTTACCAAAACAAACAAAAAAGGAAAATCAGTCCTACCCCACTCATGGTGTAAAGTATCGCAGACGTTTCTCTTGCTTCCAGTAGGTGGGATGGAAACGGAGTTTCAGCCTCAGCGGTCTTTATTAAAAGAGCGGCTCGCCGCGGACGGAGCGGCTTTATAAAGTGTTAAGCCCAACTCCTCCGTGGCATCACGTCACTGATAAACCAATAGGAACGCCGTGGGCAAATGTGTCTCCCAAGTCACCACCCAACTTCTTCGAGCGCTGCTGTGTAAGCTCTTTTTTTTTCACGATGATCAGCCAAATAGAGCGACTGATGAACAGCCTGTCGCTCCTGTCGAGGCATTTCATGCACCAGGCGCCATGTCGTCAGTGCAAACTTATCTCACAGTGAGATGATATGTCATTTCCACCTGTGCCTGCGCTCAAATGCGGGGGTGTGAACGCAGAAATGACTCCGTCTGCCTTATTATGGGGGAACGGATGAGAATAGGAGGCCAAATACAAATGCATGGCGCTTTTTATTTACCATACCGTACCAACTTTATTTATAAAGCACTTTCAAACAACCGCAGCTGATACAAAGTGCTGTACATTAAAAGACATAATAAAATAAAAAAACTCTTACAGTTTAAAAATAAAAACACACTTTTAAGACTAGATCCCGCTGGAGTTAAAAGCCATGTAAAATAAATGGGTTTTATTTGTATAAATCACTACAAAATAAATAAAATAAATCAGTCACTCTGAATCCCGATCTCATTTTTGTTCATCGTTGAATTGTCTCTAAATGTAAAAGTTCAAGGAAAACCAAATGCCTGGCAATGTGATGTTAAATGTTTGTCATTTTCACTTTTACAGGGGAATAATTTTGTCCATTGAAGTCTACTCGATTCTAATAAGCTCGTTATGTTTTCCAAAAACAACACAATGTTGAATAGAGTCAGTAATGACCGAGCTTTGTGTTCATTCATTCTCCTAATTAAACATGAAAACACAGTAGATTTTTTTTGCAGAGGGAAAACTGCATAATAAACAAAAAAAAGGTTGATTGTATTATGTAACTGCATTCCAGTTTTGCTCTTAGGTTGCATATTAAATGCTTGAATCCATCTGGTGTCTGTACTTGCTCTGTCATTATAGCAAAGGAGATGGTGCCCATCTTCTGCAGCCACTGACATTTTTTTTCACAAAGTTTTCATGAGAAAACAGTACTTTATAGCCTCCCACAATGAGAGTATAAAGTGCATCGTTACTAGGTTGTGCTGCAGCATCTCAAATGGGTTTCAAACTTGGAAAACGTTTTATTGGGTTTGATTTCATCCACTGATCCAAGTTCCAACTTCAGAGTCCACTGATGCCGTCCACCATAGTTTGAGAGCCAACCATAAAAACAATGTAATACCATTTTAAAGCAGTGTGTGTTTTTTTTCTGCATAGAGAACATGTTTTTTTTAATAAAGTATTGGACTCCATTGTCAGAAAACAATGTATCAAAGACAAACATTGTAAAGTTTTGGAAAATATAGCCTAAGACTTGGTCCAAAAGCCTCCAGGCAGCCTTTCTTTGATTTGTGAACCATGCATGGAAATGGATATTGATTCAGACAGGACCAATATTTTCTCAAAGCTGTGATGTAGATGGAAACTAAAGCTTGCCCACCTACTGCTACTGGAATGCCATGAAGTCCCAGTAGAGTTCTGATGGATGGAAAGAAGAAAAGGAAAAAAGGAAAGTGATTAAATAAAAATCACCTCTGCTTCCCTGACCCGACTTGTGTGTGTCCATAACTGTCAGAGCCTGTGGAAGCAGGAGCTGGCTGAAACTTTTTTTTGGATCCGTGGTCTGCAAGAATAGTTTGCAAAATTTCCCTGTGTGGGATATTTTAAGGTGAGAGGAAAGCATTTTTCTTATGCCAAGCACACCAGATGGTGTTGGAATTTTAGTGGAAGCTTATAAAAGTTAGTGAGACGCTGCACAATCTGGAGCCACCCTCAGTGTAGCATCGCTGCTACACAGCTTAATATGTCTGGATGTTCAAAACTCCCATTTTAAAGTCAAATGCCCAGTTAAAAACTTTGTTTCCTACCAGTTTTGTTGACAGTTCATTAGAAAAAGGACTGAAAATGCTGAGCTTAACATTGTATTTAAAAAAGTTAAATCTTGCCTTGGTCCAATTTATTGTTCAGTCTAGTGAAATGCTTGTCTTGCCATTTCCTTCCGGTGCAATTCCACTCAAAATGTTGTCAACTTTCTCCCATTCACTCGGATTTCCTCTGGTAAACCTTCTAAAATTGTTTTATCCCAAAACAATTATTTTTTGCGCATTTAGGACAGCGGTCCTCGAGGTCTGACTTTTTACAGACCTGAACTATATGATTTAAAACAATCTTGTTTCTTTCAATATTTGAGAAAGTTGGGATACTTTGCACCCAAGAACACAGAATGAAACCTTTAGCAGAATTCATAAAAAAAGGACTATATTGCAGCTGTGGACAGTAAATCCCCAGAACTGTTTGCAGATCTGAGGCAGGGAGAGGTGAGTGACTGAAGTACGACAGGTTAGAAAAATCTTGTTCAGAGTGGGATGTGACCTACCTGCTGAGGTTATTTCAGATACAATGGAGGAATCCAAGGGAAGAAGTGCTCACAGTATTGCTGAAATGGGCTCTAATGTTCGACAGGTTTAAGAAACAGGCAAGCAAAAAGGATCTGGAAGAGGCTTATGTCCTGAAATGCACAGGTGGAGCTAATTAGTAAGGCAGAGGTGAGCAGGGTTAACTTGATTGGACAAGTTGAGGGTAAGAAGTACAGTTAGGATTTTAAAAAGTCCTTTAAAGATAGACTCATAAACATGAATCATAACAATAAATAAAGCATTTTACATGTAATTTATAAGACTGCCATGTGTGCTCCGGGAGAGAATCTGCTGCTGCTGCTGCAGGGTAGAAGCAGGTCAGAAACCTAACGAAGACACGTCAGAGCAGGGCGGATGGCGGCTGACAGGGACAGTCTAATTGTTCTCCCCTCGTTCCTTTGAGTGCGCTCATGTCAGCTCTAAAACGAAGGAAAATAAAAGCTCTGCTTCATGATTTTTCATTTCTGTTCACTTCTTTTCCCTTCATCACATATTTTTATTATTTTTTTATTTCCATCCGGGTTTTGTTCTTTGCTTTGGAAACTTGATCACTTTTTTCTTATTTGCTTTGTTTTACGCATAATTATAACCTCAAGGACAGACTCGCTTTGTCTATTTTTATCTCCACACACTTCTTGCTCATTCATTCAAACCGTTCATGTAAATGCATGTTAACAAGACCTTTAGCAAAGATTTACGAACGAGCGGAACCAAGTTTCTGCATTTTTCTGCCATGTTTCTCCTCGTCAACAAGCCAGTCAGTGCCCTGTGTGTCTCTTTGCAGAATGTCATTTATTAAGAAAGAGCGAGCAAAGCTTTCACCTGCAGTGTTTCTTTTTATCTGTCTCAAAGTGATGAAGCCAATCTGAGCCCAGCAGGCTGGCGCATGGGAACAAAGACTGACCTCGGTGCTCCTCTTGCTGCAGGTTGAGGCTGATGGATAAAAATAAACACCCTGACGGTTCCTGTTGAAGTTAAACAAGTGAAGATGAGAAACATCCAGTGTGAACCATATCACTTTCATTGTGACAAATTTGATCATTAAAATAGTGACGAAAATACTGAATATTTTTAGACAGCCAGAGAGGTACTATAAGCTTTAGGAGCAAAGGCTTTGAAAATAAATCCAAATTAGCCAAAAAAAGGTTTTGTATTTACAAAGTGACTTTAAAAGAAAACACATTTAATTGTGAACACAAAGTTGTGATTCCTCCTCATACTCTCCCATCCATGCGAATCTGAGGCTGGGTGTATTTGTTTTTGTTTTTTTTTTTTTTTACTATTTTAATTCTACTTTGTGGGGCATTAAAATTTAATCACCAAATCTGTAGCATTATGTATTAATAGCTAAAACAAAACACACATATGCATCTAAAATGGATTTTGCTCTCAAGATAAAAGCCTCAGAAATTGATTTCCCCTGTCTAAAAATCTTTATACACTCTGACTAACATCATTATGTACACAGTGTGCTGTCAATTCTGATACTGACAAAATGTAGCTTTTCCAAAAACTGCTTCAGATTTATGATTTATTCAAAAATAAAAAAATATATATGTTACAAAGGCTCGCATTGAAAACTTCAGCATATTCTTTGTCAAGACGTCTGCAGTTCACTTGAGCTTACTAGGCATTGGCTAGTGGTGGAGGTGAATGATATCAGTAGCTGGAGGCTGCCAAAATGTTGTGTAGCATAAAAGACTCCCAAGATATTAATTTTTTAAGAACACACACATATGTCTTGCAAAATCAAAACAAATAAAAATGTTTGTGCAGATTTAAATTTAGGAACAAATTCAGATGAGCTCTGCAGAAACGGGTTGGTCATTAAAACCTCATGAGAACGTGACATGAAAACCTTCTTCAGATTCAAGTTGCAGTTTGATCAAAGCTGAGAAACAGTTTACTGTGCTTGGCAAATGCATGTAAAAAATAAAACACTTTTTCAACTAAACTGAACTTCATTTTGATCAGAACCAGTCAAATGGAAGTCATTTTATTCTGTATGTATGTATTTATTTCATAGGACGGTTACAGCGGACGTCCACAGATTCGGCTCAGCAACACTCTTGTGGACATGTCAGCTGCTCACAGTTTCACAGAGCATGTAGCCTGAGTAGCAGGAACTAAGTGTAAAGTATAATTCACAGTCTTTGTGCTCTGCAGGGGACATCACCAGATATATGATACACAGCTGAGAACACGCTTTAAACTCTATCTTCACATGCACGGTCAGGCGCTCTGCACCAGCTTCCAGGATTAAGTGTTACAACTCAGAGCATCGTACAATAATATGAGTCTATCTGAAAGAAATGATTTATCTTTATCATAACCCACAGAGACAGTTAACTTCCCCTTCACCAACGCCACAAAGAACATATGTGTTTTTAATGTAATTCTTTATTACGGTAGTCTTGCATAGAAACAGAATACCTTGCCCGTCATATTCTCTTTTTCTTAGCAATAATGTTCCTGTTTGCATCAGAGTAGAGGTTTCATTTGTACAGGCGATTACATTTTCAATCAAATGTGGTCTTGCAGCAGATTTGAAATTGAACTTATTAAGCTGCAAACGTATTTACAGATTTCTTCTATTAACAACAAGCCTCGGTGTGTTTTCCTGGGATTTCATACTTTCAAAAGCATGAAATGGACGGGGATAGATAGATGCTGCGAGGTGCTTTTCTTCAGCAGGGTCAGAAAAGCTGGAGTTGAAGGGAGGATTGATGGAGGCAAATACAGAATAATCCTGAGAGCAGGTTCAATTTTCAGAGGGACAACAGCTCTAAGCGCACAGCCAGAGCTACACCGGGATGGTTTAGATCAGGGGTCCTTGAGATCTGCTGTTCTGCAGGTTTCATATGCAGGTCTGCTCCAACACAGCTGAATTAAATAACTGAATTACCTCTTGAAGATGCCATCATGTTTCCCTGGTAACGAGCCATTAATTTGTGTTGGAGACCTCCGATTCAGATTAAACCACATTCATGTAGGACAGCCTAGATCTGAGAAGTGAAGCTCACAGGTGAATTTAGCCAACTTGACTCGGAAATATGGGGGAAAAAATATCAGCCCCTGATTTTTTATCACTAAATGTGCAAAACTGGTAGAGCTACGACGCAAATGCAGTTGTAACTTTATAGAAAAAATGTTTTTACCAAGTTCACACTCCCAGCTGTTGAACACAAATAAAACCCCACACTTTTTCAGATAATCATTTGAGAAAAAAAATAGCGAGACATCTGGTGAAGGAAATAAAATGTTACTGATCCACAGAATATTCCTAATGGGTCCAGAATAAAGTCCAAAAAGCCCCAAAAACAGCCAGCTGTGAAAAACAGCATCTTGAACAGGGTCTGCATAAATCAACCACGAGGAGAGGCTGAGCTGGTTTAGAGCAAGAATGAACTGAAACATAATTATGATGTTTTAAAGGAGAGCTCCAGGAAAAAGTGGTATAAAAAAAAGCTGACTGAGAAAAAGGACAGTGGGAGGAAATGAGGCAGCAAGTGGAGATGAGGAATCTAGAAAAGGGAAGATCAAAAGCAACTCAGGGTGAGATAAGTGGTGAAAATCTGCAGAAAAGCTTAACATTCATTTTCAGATATTTAGCCTCAGCTCAAAGCTCTTCAAACTAAAACACCAGAACAGTTCAGAACAAGTTGAGATGATATTTCTGTTGTATTATTAACAAAGAAGCCTTTAAAAATGGATTATTCTTATTTTTAAACATAAAGAAACCTTTTAATCAACAGCCTGTGAAGTTCTTGGGTTTCTCTTTTGCATCATGCTGCAGTGTCAGCTTGTTAAGTAAGTGCACACTCAGACGAGATCAGTGCTGTTGGATGTAAACAGAAACTCTTTGCGCATCTACTGGCCTTTATATGTACTTTCTCCTCCTTCCGGCTATTTAACAAAACAGAAATAAACTCAAAACTTCAAAATTTCCTTCACACCTTCTTTGGCGTCTTACTCTTATCCTTCAAGCATATCTACCAGCGACAGCCGCATAATAAACTCTCACAAAGAAAGCTTTAAAAGCCCAGCCTGATGAAATCTTTTGTGTCATCTAAAGCCATTGTCTCGCTTTCCCTCAGTGCTGTTTTATGTCTTTTTTATGTCATTTCCCCTCCACTACAAAGCTGCTGTCAGACGCCACATTATTGTGCGTTCCTGGGATGTGCTGGATCTGTCTCTTGATGACTGTCTTCTGAAGTTCAGTCCTGATGTGCAGAAACACTCGTCTTTGTTTTTAATAGTGTTATGTTCAGAAATGGCGTTTACTGTTCGTGTATCAGTGGTACACATTATGTTACAGATACTCTCCTCTTCATTATTTTTAGGTGTTAATCTTATTTTAAAATCCTGATGTTTACCCAGAAACACAACCACCAATATGAGGCCCCAGAAATTTCTGCTGCTTCTGTGCATTGATTATAATTTGAATGCTTTAAAACTATTTGAAGGAGGTGTTTTTATTTAAAAGTAACTTTTCAGATGTAATTTAGAAAAAAACATCCTGCATGGCACTTGAATTTCTTCTGCAAGATTTAATCAAATTCTTTACATTCTTCACATTCCTACTGTATGTGGCTTACAGGTGAACTACTGGCATTTCTAAGTTCTGCGGCAGAAGGAAACGTCAAAGACTCAAATGTGGATTTTGAAGAGTTTTGATATAGTTTGTCAGACTGAACCACTAAGGAATATAACAATAAAGATGAGTGGAGAGCTTCACTTGTGAATAATTCAAACTTAAAATATTTGAGCCAGAACTGGACTTTTACTCCAGCAACCCAACAACTTGTCTCTTTCTGAGTGTAGAGTAACGTAATGGTGCAATTTGTGCTTACTTTTGCACCATCTCTTGGTTTTGCTCCTGAAGGTAGTTAGTGGCAACAGTTTTGTGAATCCATTTCAGAAATTAAAAAACTTAAATAATTGAGAGCAGGAGCAGAACAGCTGCATATTTGCTAACTTAATTAGTTGAAACATTAGCTATTTTCAAAAAAGAGATTATGATAAACTTCTCCACACAACAGTTTAAGGTCTATGTGACCACACTGACATCCAAGGTGTGCTTTGCCTTCATGTGAGGTCTGGACTCAATTTGTCTTGGTCTGTCTGCGGTGCTGATCAATACCAATTGTATTACACCTGGAACAGAGCCAGACCGATGTGCAGAGTCAGCACCTGCATACAGATGGATGGGTGTGTGGAAATATTGGCAGTGCTGCCACTTTTTCATATTAGCCAGAATCACATTAATGGCAAATGAGTCCATCTTCAAGCAATCATTATATGAATGGCAAATTAGGGGTTGCTGTATTGCCATTTGATTGCAAAATCGATTTCAGGTTTCGGGGGTTGAAAAAAACATATTTGGAAAAATAAAAAGGAAATACTGTAAAGGAAGTGGAAGGAAAATTTAATGTTCTTGCAAATTTCCAAATGAGAACATCACAGTCTGAAAAATGAGAATGACATGGATTATTCACAGTTACACCAAATATTCAATGCAGTTCATCCAAAGAAAACCTCAAAGTGATGAAAAATTATGCCAATTTTGCATCTTTAGGATGTTAAACCTTTACTACTTTGGCTATGAGCAGCTCTTTGAGACGCTGTATTTAATCTAATTAACTACATGAACCTATCAGTAATATTTGAGTTTTCTGATCAGTAATATTTTGAAACAAGAGAACCATGAATGGACTGAATTTTTCAATGCAAATTAAAATAGCAGTGAATGTTTAATTTATCCAGTAATTCAATTCAAAACCTGAAAGTCATCAACCAGATTTTTTACAAATACAGCAACATTTTGCTTAGCGTTTATTTCTGTTCATATTGATGACCATGGCTTAGAGCTTTTTGAATGATATGCTCTCAATACGGCATTCATAGTGTTATCTCTGTTTTCGATTTGGCTTTACGTAGGACTGCAGGAGCGTCTTGTAACTTAAATGTCTGGCACAGTCCTTGGTAACCTTGCTCTTAATAATGTATTAATTCATAATCTTCTGAAAACTGGATTTTCCCGTGCATCTTTTTTTAACCACACATTTTCTACCAGTAAACGTTCCATGAGTGCACTTGTGTGTAATGCTATTAATAACCAGCATTTTTAGCTGAATGATAGACCGCATTGGCAGCATCTCAAATTTCCATCAATTGGCACCTTTAACAAACATTAGACATGTTGTGTAAAGGTGTACCGAGGCAACGCAGATTATTTTACACGAGCCTTCAATAGTTTTATCAGAATCTAACAGGTTTGAAAAGGAAGGATGGAGCCTCAACCACTGAACCAGAAGTGCAAATGAACAAAAATTGAAATATCACTGAGTTTACATTTTAAGTTGAGTTACTTTTAATTTGATAAGATGCGGTTTAATGAAACCACAAAGATCTCTGTATCAGATTTGTTTCTCTGAGTGCTGAAAATTGGGCCAATGCAGGCAGAAGCTGAAAGATCACAGGGAAAAGTCTTAACACTGGAATAACCATGTAACAAAAGCAGACAAGGTCAACTGAAATCAGACGGCATACAGTGACGTGTCAAGTTTTATTCAGAGGTAAACAAATATTCAGTTTGCCTCAGCACGGTTTTACTGCTTGAGGACAGAACAAAACATAACATGGACACAGCAGGTTTTTCAGAGACAGGATGGCCGTCTGCTTTCAAACTCCTGCAAAGGAACGATGTTAAATCAAGAACATCCTCAAAGAAGTCCGCACTGAGGGAGGTGTACAATTATATTGTTTCACACTGTCTTTGGCTCTGGTGTGAGGAAGAAAGGATGTAGATTATGCCATTAACTGAGTAACAAATCATTCCAGTGAAACAGAAAAGCTTTTTTCTTGTAAGAGACAGAAGAATCAGGCAACTCTGATGTATCCATGATGAATCACTCCCTAATTAATACCCAACCAAAGCACTCGGTTTTCCTCCAATGTTCCAGACGACGAGAATAGAAACCGATTCTGAAGGTTTCCACAGATTTAAAAGGGATGAAAGTGCTGAACATGGCTAAAGGCTTCTTAAACAAGATAGCACAAAAGGCAACGGCAGAGTGTGTAGGGTCATTACCTATAGATGATCAATACCCATTAGCTTGAAAAGTTGTTAATTATTTCTTGTTTACCCAGCTGCACCGGATGAGAGAGGACGCAGACAGACACACTCACATGAGTAGCAGCTGTACTTGTCTTTCACACTTAACGCTTCTATAATCAAACAGTGTTAAAAGTTGTTATGCATTAGCGTTAAGGAGGTAGGTGATAAAATGAAAATACTTCCACGATATAATATTACATCCTAGCTTCCTGGGTCTGTGGATAATTTGCTTTCAACAGACCACTTTAAAGTTACAGCAAAAAGGTTGAAGTCACCTTTATCTCAGTGCCCATGGGAAACATTTTCTTTCTTCACTTCTCCTCCTGACCTTTATCTTTCCATAATAACTTTTCGTCCAATCAGATTGGCACACTGTGCAGCATTCCTCGCACCTTCACCTAATCAGCGATGAGTCAGCAGGATCAGGATTCTCTCATTGCTTCGGAACCTTCACAGATGTTGGGGCAACATGTATGAAGAAATTAAGATCTAATCTGATCAAGTATTTACTTTAAATACTTGCTTTATTCTAGAATTGAGTCTGAACAATACATTCGAAGGGCTGCAAATTTCAGCAGGCTCAAACTTTGGACAGCCCTGGCACAATGTGTTCTGTGACCAGAAAAGGATTGTAAAGAATTTGAAAATCAACCTAATTTAATCACCATCTGATTTCTTGAAGTGTCTCTGATTTACTTTTGGATTTCCAATGTGTATAAATGTAAGCTTTCTCATATGAAATCCAGGGTAACTCGGACGTCGCCAGAATTCAACAACAGTCCAAGCTGCTGGTTTTAATCTTGGCAGTCTGTCCGTTCATATCAGCCACAAATCCATTAGCATTTGTTGGCAGCTTGAGTTGTGATGCAAAAATAATACATTTCCCTCTACTGTTGACCCTAAGACGAGGCAAACTGTGTCCTCTCTTATCCTCTTCTTTGATCAGGAAATAGTCAGGGCTTCCTCTTTCACCTTAAAGTGACTCAAAATGCTCCGGCTAGTCTCATTACTAGGATTAACAAGCACAAAAACATTTCCTTGTGCTTGCCACCATGGCTCTTCATTAGATTCTGTATTGATTTTAAAATCTTACTTCTCACCTTTAAAGCCCCAAATGGCCTTGCACCAAAATGAATCACAGATTCTCCCAAACATCTCACTCTAGATCTATAGACGATGCCCTGGTATCTGTTTTCCAATTGAGCCTTCCCCGGAGTCGCTATTTAATGAAATCTCTCTTTCTGCAAAACTAAACCGCATTAAGTCTTTATCTGTTTTTGAAGGAAAAAATGAAGTGGCACTTCATGTCTCACTGGGAAAGCAAGCTCATAGTTAGAGTCTACATTTCTGACACCGTTCCAGACACGGTATCATACCTAAACTGGTCTAGAAATAAATTACCAGGAAAGACATTTTCGCAACTATATGCAAGAAATACGTGTATTTAAGGCAGGAGATGTCCCCACAAATAAACCTTTATTGAGGTTTCACTTTGTCTTTTACAGTTTAAATGAAAAACACTGCTGACCCTCTTTGTCAAAAATAATTTCATAAATGTATTATTTAATTCAGTAGTGCATTAGTGCATACCATTATGTAAAAAAAATAAAAACAAAAACAAAAAACCAGAGGAAATCCATTGTCTTTGCTCCTTGCATGTAGCACACCTTGGAGGGAGCTTAGAGCTTCATTAATATGCAAAGCCTCTCCAAAAGTGCCACTGGATAAATCTGTGCTCCTTTATCAAAGTATTCCACATCTGCCTATCTTTAGCTCTCAACTTTATTTTTATATTTACATAAGAGAGTGTTTTATCATCATGGTGGAAGATGAGGGTGTTACTCTACACTGTGTGTACGAGGGAGATCAAGCTGAGGGAGTAAAACCACACACACTTCATCTGCTGCAACACCTTAAAACAGTGATATACGTGTAATAAATATATAGAGAATGTGTGGTTCCTGTTTTTACTACAAATCTAATTCATATATGTCTCTTGAATTGCTGTGTTGGGTGAAAAAGTGCACATAGAGGTTGTAGCTGGTTCTGTAAGAGGCTTTCACCTCTTTGCAAAGTGCTGAACAGCTTAGTGTATTGTTGCCTATTATCAAGAGGCACAGCTGCCTTTTCTGGGTGATCTGCTTACATGTCCTCCTTCTGGAAACCTCTCCTTAAAATGCTTCATTTCCACAGTCAAAGTTGACAAAAAGAAAACCATTTCACTGTTTGGCAAGTTGTTGAGAATTTAATATGCAAGTGTTTGTAAAAGGACAAGCTTTAATTCTCTTTTCTTACAGCAGACCAAAAAAACCCCAACACTCCACAGGTCAGTTTTTTTGTATGTCTAAGATGATCTCGATGAATTAAATGATAATGACCGTTCACAGGACAAGTCATATATAAAATCAAGCCTTCATTTGAGCTGAAATAAGAGGACATTTTCTCCTTTAATATCTGCGGTACTTAAAAGTCTATAGGCGATCATATCTCTCCTGGTCCTCTGGACTGCAAGAGAGGCAGTTCACTCCTTTAAAGTGAAACACACAAATAAATGGTAGTGACACAACCAGTGTGTTCACAGCATAACATAGAAATACTTGCATGTTTTTTTTGTTGTTTTTTGTGTTAAATTCAGCTATCTCAAAAGCCTCCTATATTCATAAAAGTTGTAGAAAAAAGCAGTCATAATAAATTCATGCATTGTACAAGAAATGAAAACTTTTGTGTATCATTCTGGTCTGATCATACAGGACATCAGATTAATCAGCTGTTTTGTCAGGTTTTTTTTGTAAATTGCATTATCCTGGAATGGTCAGTGTTCATAACAATGTCTCTCCCATGCTAAGGTTTTGTTTAAATTGCACATTTTTAACAAGCTGCACAAAGTACCTTATAAAGAAAAACAAACAAAAAGTCAAATGGCATGACAAACATGTACTGTAAATTAAAAAAAATCATGCAGCTCATCTGGTAAGTGTTCACAAAAAAAATCACAAAAACCCCAAACTCATTTAAACTGAAACTATCTACATATTTTCTCGTTGTTTTTCTTCCCCATTAAAATTACTTCTGCATTTAGCTCCTTATCTTTCCTGGGCAGAACCACTTACAGAGCTGTTGCTGGCAATAACTTTGTGAACTTTCTGTTTTTTTATTTCCTAATGAAAGCATTCTTGCTCAGTCCTTCTGGCCTTGCCTCTCTTCAGACGGAGATAGTGAGACAGCTGAAGCTGCCATTAACTTCACATATTCTCTTTGCTTTTCTTTTTCCATCTAGAAAGTATCCCTGTGTCTCTGTTAATTCTGAATCCCCTTCAGGTATTTTCTGTTGGGCTAACAGACGGCTGCACATACTGGACAGGTTTCTTCATGCTAGAGAGTTATTCCTCTCCACTGCTGCCACAGACTTGCCCAGGAGGAGAGATTGTTGTGAAGTTGTGCTTTTTTAGATAAATCATCTTGTTCAGTTTCCATTAAAAGATCAACCAAATTTAACTCTAATCCATTAATATAATTAGGATAGAAAGATTTAAACGTGTCAGTATGACCAGATTGATTTAAAAGGAATTTTGACCAATGCTCATTCTATCTAACTTGATATAAAATTGAATATTTGTCTTGTGAAGTGCTTTAAGAGGACATTTGTTGTGAATTGATGGTATATACAGAAAGGACTGTGATCCACCATGGGCTTTGTAGAGTTTTTCACTAAACAAACACGTTTTACAGTTTATAAAGTAACTGTTTCTTGAACAACTAGAACATTTTTAACTGGAAGGCATCTGCGCAGCTAGAAAACAATATTTGTCACTGAAACAAATTATTGTACTATATGGTTTGGCGTATTTCAGATGACAAGAAAACTGTGTTGAGCCTCCAGCGGAATGGCTTAATGACCAATATAAAAGCTGAAAATCAACCTGTCTCAGAAATGAGTTGCAAGCACCCGAGTCAGGGTTATAATTAAGATTAATCCATAACGTAATCCATGTGGTTTAATCTCCACTCATGAACATTTGCACTACTTGTTTGCTCAACCATGTATCCATTTTCCAGTATTGCTTTGGTTTTAGCTGATTATTCCAGTGATTCCCAGCTGGTGACAGAGAGGAACCCCCTGTCATCAGGTTTGTTTCCTTGTTGCCATGCCTCTCTGTTGTTCAGGTTGTTAAACTGCGTGAATCGGCAATGAATCCCACAAAATGTGCTCTTTGTCAAAAGATAGTGGCCGCATAAGTCTTTTTGGGGGCGCTCGTTTTGTGACAGCTGGATATCATTTATCAGAAGGGTCCTGTCAAGGGATGTGGTCAGCAGAAGTGCTGATACGCTGGACGTCAGCCCAGTTCCCTGGCAGAGTTGTTGGCGTTTGAGCTGTGATAGATGGACAGGTGGAGACGCTGGGAGAGAAAAGGTCTCCCCTTTGTTGTTTGCAGATGGTGTGATTCTGTTGGCGTCTTCAAGTAACGATCTCCAGTGTGCTGCGGTTATCAGCCCAGTGTGAATCAGCTGAGATGAAAAACAAAAAGGCAGACTTCATCCGCCTCATGTGGGTAACAACTTGAACACAAGAAATGCGCATAGTGCAATAATTATAGGTAATGTTTTTCTGCACTCCCATAAGGTTTTTTTTTTTTTTTTTTTTAAATCTTTGTCAAGAACAGGATGACTGCAAATATATGCGCACGGTTTGGTGGGCAGGGAGACACAACAAGGGTTTTGTAATAAAGATGATAGATCTCCTGTGACTATAAACTTTAATACAGCTGCTTATAATATTAGTAGGGATGTGCCGATCAGGTTTTTTCCTGCCGATCCCGATACCGATCACCCCTGAGGGCCGATCGCCGATTCCGATCCCCGATACCGATCACATAAT